>JADLZL010006313.1:0-187213 GCA_015844335.1 Chrysopogon serrulatus | reverse complement strand
TTCACTGTGATTTCCTCATGCATGGTTACTTTTATTGTGAAATACTATTTTACTCGTGAACGTAGAACTACTGAAGCAAACAATTTTCTCATGAAACTCAGGACATTTTACAATGATGATCTGTACTTCTTCGGCCGAATTTTTCCCTTGAAGAAGCAATTTTATGTGTCGCTTAAGTGTCGTCTGTCATCACCGTGACAGATAGCCACGGTCAGCAGCCAGTGTAAGGTGCCAGGTCTCTTCTCCGCATTGACATCTCACGCTGACCCAGTAAAAAAACGCACAGATCGGCAAAACATGGTCTCAAAATCGGTTTAAGTGGTACTTTAAGCTAGTATATGGCCAGTTCGGTCATAAATTGAGTTAATATTCTTTTGAGAGGTGTATGTGGACAAACTAAATTGTTGGAAAATGACAAAGACTTTTTTCCTGGGGGATTTTAATATTGATATGCCTTTGAAAGATTACGGGACTTACGTTTCTTTCTGCTGCTTTGCTTTCATCATCCATCTACTGACTGAGCCCAGCACAAGAAAATCTGAAGGAGACATGGATAATGGATTGTGATATAGCTGCTAGACCAATGTAAACACTCACGGCCTCAACCTCAAGGATGAACTAATGGACTCCACCGATTCAGGTACATGACGAATGCCTTCTACTAGTAGTTACAGAGTTCAATTTTTTTCCCCAATTGTTCGAATCTGTTTGTACCAAATCCATGAGGTTTGGCAGTGGCACGCGGAGGGAAAAGGGGTGACATGCTTCCGTTTGGGAGGGACAAAGTGTTCCTGTAAAGTTGTTACATTTTCAGGAGTCAAGTCAACCAGTCGGCGAGGAATACACTCTCTATGACAGGTTGTTAAGGGCATGGCCAACGCAGGCAGTAGGGAACGTTGGCCTTAAAGTTAGTACACGTAGACCACATAGGTATTGATGGAACAAGCCATTCACTTTCTCAACGCATCAATGCACTGCTGCTCAACGGCGGCCGAGCACCTTGCCGACCAGCAGCGTTGGCTGCCGACCAGCTAGGCCGACTACCCTCTCCTTCTCCCTGACCCAAGGAAGAAGATGCTTGAGCTCATTGCACACACACACAGCTGCTTACCCTGTTTCAGCGTTGGCTGAAACTGAACTCTGAATGAGTTGAGGCAAAAGAACTCTTTTATTGCTTTGCCTATGGGTACATATTTGTAGCATTGCATAGTCGGTTTTGCAAACCAACTTGCTACCTAACAGCTTGTAGCAGCTATACTTAGCAAAGACAAAATTGACTACTACTACTAGCTTTCTAACAGTTGTACTATTCTTAGTGCCTAAGTAAAACAGGCCTGCTGCTGCTGTCCACTAGTAAAAACAATTTTAACTACTCTTGTCAGTTACAGCATCTAGATACTTCCATATATACTACTAGTACTAGCACCTAAACACAAGGCCGGATTACTTCTAACATTTCCATGTCAGGCCAAGTCAATGTAGCCATGTGATACTTTCCCAGTTCCATGTGATTTCACGTGGTGGGTAAGTGGGTTGAGTGTATACTTGGCAAGAAGTGAGCAATGTTTGATAGCTTGGAGAATGGATATCATAGTAAATTCATGAGCATCAGTTCATCAGAATCAGTTCATGAATATCTCAGCAGTTGGATGTATGGAGAAGTTAGCGAGTAGGAGAGTTGTATTTAAGGTGGCTGTGGCTTCAACAGTGTTGCTGCAGCTGTTGCATGCAGGTGCAGTGGGGCAAGAAATAGCTAATTGCAGCACTCACTGTGGCAATATCAGCATATCTTACCCCTTTGGAATTGAGCCTGGGTGCTACCATCTTGGCTTCAACCTCAGTTGTGATCACTCGCACAATCCACCCAAGCTATTCCTCGGCGATGGCACAGTGGAGGTCCTTGGGATATCCATTCCCAGTGGCACGGTGCGCATCAACAGCAGAAGCATCGTGCCATCGTTGGTTCCTAATGCTACTACAGATGGCATGGTGAACAAGACAGGGAGGTACCATTCATGGTATGGCCTCAGGAAGGGTGGTCCGTTCTTTGCCTCTCCAGATAAGAACAGATTCCTGGTGCTGTCTTGCAACAACGTCCAAGTCCCCTCCTTGGAGATGATGGCAGCATTGTAAATGCCTGCGCCACTTACTGTCCACCAGCCAGGGGGAAAACCAATCTTTTCAGTATCCAATGCGCAATGAGTGCTCTAGAATTGGTTGTTGCAGTGCATCCATCCCAAAAGGCTATACTTCCTGCAGCATCCAGGTCCAACCTCCCAGTAATATTTCTGAGTTTGATGCAGAGTCATCGGTGTACATAGCTGAGGAGGGATCCTACAATGTCACACACTTGATCTTTGAAACTGTTGATGCTCTACCAGCCTTGCTGGACTGGGTGATCAGTAACTTAACATGCAGTACAGAACCACCTACCATGCCTGCATCTGCATGCTGCAGCAGAAACAGCTCTTGTGAAAACTATACGAGCTAGGGGTGTTTGGATGGTATGAAAAAAGTTTTGCCTGTGTCACATCAGAATGTCGGAGGGATGTCAGAAGGGGATTTTAAATATTAATAAAAAAACAAATTACAGAACTCGTTAGGGAAATCATGAGATAAATTTTTTAAGTATAATTAATATATCATTAGCAAATGTTTACTGTAGCACTATATTATCAAATCATGGACTAATTAGACTTAAAAGATTCGTCTCGCAAAGTTATTGCAATCTGTGTAATTAGTTATTTTTTTAAACTATATTTAATACTCCATATATGTGTGACAACATTCGATGGGACATGGCAAAACTTTTGCCTCTGAAATCCAAACACCCCAGTGGTTACCAGTGTCACTGTTCTGCAGGGTATCAAGGAAACCCATACGTACAAGATGGTTGCAAATGTATACATGTTAAAGTAATCTAGTTTCGCTTTCCTTAGAGTACATGTTTGAAATGATTTCAGATTGTTGTGATGACAGTTTAATGCTTTCTTAGATATATTTAAATCTTCCATAGGTGTTACTAGTTTAATAATGTTTTTGAGAAAAACTAAATAATGGTCTTTATTTTGTTTGTTCAGACATTAATGAGTGTTCACTTTGGGAACTCCACTCATGCTATGGAACCTGCATAAATATGCCTGGAACATTTCATTGTCAATGCCCTGATGGAACTTATGGCAACCCCCTTCACAGGAAGGGGGATGCATAAAGATTAAGAGTTCCTCTATAGGTGACAATTATATCATGGATTACCTAAGTTTGCATATACCAACTTCATGAGTTTTGTATATACCTAAGTTTTGCAGAAGCTGGGAAGTTGATGTGGACTATTTTTTTAAACTCTCTTTTTTATACAATGAGAAATTGATGCCTTTAACAATATTTAATGCTCATCCTACTGTTAGGTAAGAGAGGTATATTTGATATTTAACTCTGTTTTTCAAAACAAATTTCAGGTTTAACCATAGGTCTGTTAGCCAGTTGTGGCTCAATTTTGTTAGTTGTGGCTTTTTATGGCCCCTTCATAACACATAAGATTAAGCTAGGGAAGGCCCAAAAGCAAAAAGAAAGACATTTCAATCAAAATCGTGGTTTGCTACTCGCAAAGCAGCTTAATATCACGTGAATGCATATTGGTGAAAGGATGATTATCACCTTAGCAGAGCTGGAGAAGGCGACTAACAGTTTTGACAAATCTCGCGAGGTTGGTGGTGGAGGACATGGTGATGTGTACAAAGGAATATTAGACCTACATGTAGTGGCCATCAAGATGTCAAAAGTAGTGGTGCAACGAAAATCAACCAATTCATAAACAAGGTTGCAATTCTTTCTCAAATGAACCACGTAAACGTGGTGAAGCTCCTAGAATGCTGCCTTGAGACAGAAGTTCCATTATTAGTATATGAGTTCATTTCAAATGGAACACTTTCTCACCATCTTCATGTTGAAGGGCCATTATCGTTATCATGGGATGATCGACTAAAAGCCTAAGTGTGGGGGTGTTGTTGACGGTAGTTAACATCCAAAATAAACCGCCAACAATCCTTGCATAAGTACCTAAAAGGAATCACAAGCATAAAAATAGAGTTTAAACTAACAGTTTCCATGAGTTTTGGTGAATCATGTTTTCACAGGGTTATACTAGAAAAACACCAAAGAGGGCCCATATGTCAGAGATAATTGCGAATTCCCGCGTGGCGGGAGCGAGAACAAGAACATTGTAGAAGGCTCCTGGAGGCTCTCTTCTGAGGGAGGGCCTGGGACTCTGACAGGTGGGGTCGACCAACCCAGGTGGGACTCTGACAGGTGGGGCCGGCCGACCCTACCCCTGGGTCGGCCGACCCATGGGCCCCACCTGTCAGTCCCTCCTTCATAGGTCGGTTCCGAACCGCCTTTGAGATCGCATCTACACCCTTGATTTAAGTCAGTTTGATACAAGTGTCCGGATTCATTACGTGGGACTATATAAACAAAGCCTGACCCCCCTAGGGAGCAACCCTGATCAGAATTCATAAGCCTCATCGAGAAAGCCTAATCCGGTCCCAGAGCCAGCAATTCAAGTAGAGGTCTAGTTCTACATTTAGAAGCTAGACTTGTATTAGAAATAGCAAGAGAGAGTAGATAGAGAGAGTTCTTGGAGGAAGTGCCGGCCTGTCGGTGCTCTCTCTGCAGCTTGTATCTGTCAGAGTCAAGTTCTTTAGAGCTTATCTCTAAGATTTCTCAAAACTTTTGATTCAAGTAAGTAATATTGTTTATCTTGTTCTTCAGGTTTATGACACTTTTGAGTACTTTAATCCTTGTCGTTCTTGAGTTAGAGTAGTTCTCGTAGTGTAAGCATGGTGCTTAGACTCGATAGCTCGTAGATGTACCTTATCAGCCAGATCGGTGGCAGCTCGCGAGGGCGACTTTATAGCCTCGTTGAATCCTATTTAGGCCACCTCCCGTTGGTAAGGCGAGTAGGACCTGTTGTTAGGAAGATCACACTCTGCCTATGCTCTTTCTACATAATTTCTCCAGTTGAACATTATTAACATATCTTTCTTGTGTTAGACTTAGAAGACCTTAGTGATCTTCTCACCCTTCTATCTTCTCAAATTTTTAGTTGTAGTGTTGGTATAAATTAACCGCACTCCACTAAATAAGATTTAAGTAAGATTATCCGCAAGCGCATTGCATATCATACCAAAGTCACATTTTACCCTGAGGTTTTAAATATCGTATCCACAGGAACAGCTTGTGATGATGATAAAGTATATAGACTTAACCCTACAATTAGGCTAGATAATATCAAGAAAGAGGAAATAGCTATTGAACTCTAGTTCTCGATAACCGGTAAGCTTTGTATAATATTGTTCTAACTAGACAAGTATTCCGAAATAAGAGAAGAAACAGAGTAATCTCCTACCAAGAACCTATAAGCCTATCAATCCTATTAACGGAAGTGGACTACAGAGGAACCAACGCAAATTGCCACCTACGCTGACTACCACTATCCCAATCGTGGGACATCCACAAGTAAACCTAGCCTAGGCACCATGCCTACACTATGAAATACTACTTCAACCAAGTAATGACCAAGATCAAAGCACTCAATATGAGCTGTGAACTTAAGAACAAATAAGAACAACCGCTTACCCGAATCGAATGATGAATACAAAAGTACCTCGAACGCCAAACTCGGACGAGGGAGCTGAATCCGTAAGAATACAGCCACGAAGAAGCACCGACAGCCGGAACTCCTCCGCAATCTCTACTCCTCTACTCAATCTCTCTAATCTCTAAATAAGACTAGATCTAGATAAACTAGTCTCTCCTAATTGCTACAACTAGATGAACTAGAACTAGATGAACTAGAACTAGAGCAACTAGAGGGACCCTAACCCTAATTATGTAGAGAATATGAAGCACCGGAGTGTAGAATGCCTCTAGGAAGGGCCTTGGGGTGTCATTATATAGGCCGAGGTGGAGCAGGGGGCAAGGAACCGCCACGTCATCGATCCGCGTCTTTATGTTGTGTGCACCGTCGGATCAAACCGACCTTAAATCGACGTAGGAATGCTTTGCTTGGCTTTCAAGAAAGCGTGGGAGGAAAACTCCAGAAGGGGAGCGCCGCCGCTTGACCTAGGGCACCGACCGGCGCCAGGTGGGGCCGGCCGGCCCCACCAGTGTGGCCCCCAAGGGTCCCGCCGCTCGGGTGTCTTCTAGACGCTTTCCCCGAGCCGATGACGATGTTTGCCAACGTGGATAAATTTCGTGATAATTATGCACTCTAATCCCTCTTTATGCTTTTCCTCGAACAATCCCTCGAAAATATAGAATATGTAAAACTCGTGGAAATTGTCGGTTAAAACCCTAGACTAGTGTGTACTCATGTGCCTTTTTATGTCTAAAGTTCTAATAAAAGTTGACGTTATCCACCGTCAACAACTCCCCCAACTTACCTTTTGCCAGTCCCTTGGCAAACAATGTAGGTCTAATTACTAATAAACTTGGATCAGAGTTGCCGCTATGCTTTTATTTCTTTTAAGTATACTTATTTTTAAACATAAGTTTTCCTCCTCCTTAGAAAAAACTGCTCTAACTTTCAAACTTACCCATTTTACCTTTAACTATAGGGCTTTTTAGCTTTTGCATAAGTCTTGAGGAATCAAAAAGATAGAACAATCAAGTCAAGCAATATGTCTCAAATTCTTCACAAGACCAATATTCCGTAGTTTTATAAATTTTTAAAATAAAACTCGAGCTTAATTGTATGATACCCTCAAATCTCTTATTATATATGGTATTTATAGATCTCACCGAGGCATTAATGATGTTATGTCTTTCTACAACTAAGGATTTATAGTGGAGCTTATAGGAGTGGCAATAATAAGGATGAGCATACTTGCAATTCATATGTTGTAAAGTCAAACAATGGATCCACAGAGAATCGAGGCATACAATCAAATCAAGATGTGCATGTGTATGGAATATGGTGGATATGTGTATATATGGTATTTAGTGGCTAATACTAATTCTACTTTTACTCTTTGAAGATAACTCCCTCCTTAGAACTTAGAACTCTTCGCAGAAAAACATGGGCTATCTTTATTCTCTCTTCCTTTCTCTTTTTTTAATTAATCTGGGAGGCGGGCATCTATGTACCCATTGTTTTAATTGTTGGGACACTTGTCCATCTTTTACTCCTTTTTTTTTTTTCTTCTATTTTTTAATACTTTTATATAGCCACATGCATCCTTTGAATGTAAATAATTGGAGAGATAATGATAAGAACTTAGAGCAATTAAATGGGGGCTGTCCTATAGGGTATATTTTTGGGTGTTTACTCCTAGTGTAGGAGAAAAATATTTTTAAGGTGGATCTGGATGAGTGAAAATAACTGCGCTTACATCCCAGAGTAGGAGTAATGCATATGTGGGTGGAGTGCGTAAGTGATCTTGATTTTAAAAGCATGACAAGACTCTCATAAGGTATACAACAAAGGTTGACTGAACTCAATGTAAAGCAAGCAGCATAAATGCGCAAATGTTTTTTTAACGCTAAATGTATTATATGGCTTTGGTAGAAATTTAAACTTTATCATACAAGAGCTTATCATGTAAGATTTTAGGTTTTTAAAATAAATCTCTAGAACTTAGTAATGCTAGGAATAAGATAAATAGCAGCTTAAACCTTCATTTATCATATCAATCAATTACCTAGACTTAGCTTAAGCATATGCCTGCACAAATTTCAGGTTCAGAGTAAATTTTTATATCAAAGCAGTCATGTCCAAAACTCAGGAGAATTCATGGTTGAAAACTAGGCACTTGAAAGGAATTATGGTAGAGCAACTATTCATCATCTTCAAGATAAAATTTTAATGTTCTCTAGTTTTTATTTAACTCTTACTAACTAGACACACTCTATGATCACACCTTAATATATAGATAAGTATTTTATTTTTGATTTTAAATTTGTTATTCATCTTTTTATTTCTATTGGACTTACAAGACTCTAAAGACATGGACCTTCATGTGCCCATATATTTTTGGTATTTTATGACTATATAAAATAGACTCGATAATCGCCTAGGTATAGTTACCTGATAACTACGGGATGCTCCTCCCCCAAGCTAGATGTTTGCAATACTTGGTGTTGATGATCTTTAGGGCGAGCTTGTTAGCGATAGTCTTAGTGGGCTCCACTGATAGACTCACTCCTTAGTCATAATGTTATCCTGCATAGTTATACTCCAACAAGAAAACCAAAACTCGAGGCTCGAATTTAATAAGAGGTTAGTGATCAGCCAATAAATAATTAATTATTCTTATGAGTTGATTTTAAATTGACAAGTTTTAGCAGGATTCTCTTTTTTAGGATTTTCTAGTTATGTCGAAATTAAATATGTGTGTATTTTTATGCCACCACAGAGAATATTTATTCTTATGGGGTTTAGAATTTTTATAATGCAAGAAATTAAATACAGGAGCTATTATTTTTTTATGCCACCACAAGAAATATTCCTACTGGGTTGCCACAAGTTTATTCACGTGGGGCTTTTTAATATTTTATGATGCAAAGAAATGAACCAATAAAAACTTTTATTTCTTTTTAATATTTATGAAGAAGAATATGTTAAAGTGAAATTGGATAGGAATACTAATTAATTAGATAACTACCATATTACCTTATGGCAAGGACATAAAATTTAAAGTTTACCGACGTAACTTCTTCTTCCACTCTTGTGTATCTCTCCATCTTGAGAGATGGAGGTTTTGATAGTTGCATACCTCTAGTGATGGTGATATCGCTTTTGTTATTTGGTTTGGCCCATAGGTCGAAGTAGAGCTTTAATAATAGCTGGCAGCATCTTGCTCAGTGTGCATGTTCACAGAACTTTCACTTTGTAGAATTAATAAACTTTGCTCGATGCGTTGTCCTGTTTGCAAAACCAAGGTAGAGATCAAGTGCATAGGCTCTGCTGGTGGAAAAACACCAACAGAACCAAATTTATTCTTTTATTTATTTTTCTCTATCCTTAGGCACATTGAACAAGATAAAGTTAGTGTTACATGAATTGTTTATTTATGACATGAGTGGTAAGATCAAAAGATTAAGCATTGAATGTTGCATTTAAGTTCACATGGCGAAAAAGAATGAAAATGCTTAACCAATAGAAGAATTATCTATCTCTACATAAATTTTCACATAAGTATGACTATCGCCTTTCCAAGATCGAATATAATATTTTAGCTTGTTTGGTTAAGACCGATATTAAGAGAACGGTGCCATGAACAATTTTTAAAGAACAAAGCATGTTGAGTTAATTAGGTTATCAATTTAAGTTGTAACTCTAACATGTTTGTGTATTTATGTGCACCAATATCAAGAGAAGAGCAAAAGACCACTTACCTTAGAATATTACCTTCATTATTAGAGCGTGACGGCACTAAGTTATGAAGGATAAATGACGGGTGGTCCTTTCTCTTGCATCTTGAGTTGTTCATGGACATCTTGTCTCCTCTCATTGCACTCATTCTTTTGCCATCTTTTGCTTCTTTGATCTTTTGACTCTTTTCACTCCAATCATTATTATGCCTGCAATAGATTAGCGGACAATACATACCCGAAAAGAGTATACAAATTTTAAACATAGGTTGCTTGTCCAGTATTCATTTTATAACTTGCAGTAGAAGATAAAGTGAATGACTCATTAATACTTACAGTTCTATCATTTAAGATGAATGAGCTATGTCTTCTTTTTCAAGCATGTGCCCTGTCTCGTCTCTAATTCAAATTTATCTCATGACTTACCCAAATTAATTTTAAAAGTTTTCTGCAGGGGTTAGCCCAATAAAAATATCCAATGTCTACTACAACAATTTCTAGTTCAATAACCAAGCTAAACTCCATGTCTAATTTAGTTAAGGAAGGCTATTTAACCTAAGCACCACATTTAATTCAAAAAAAAGCCTTTAGAAGTATGTGTAATATTTTCAAACCAAATCTTACTATAGCAAATAAAGGTAATATGAAAACACTTATAGAGATTTATTCATTTAAAGATGAAAAGATAAATAATTGAATATGAATTAAAAAAGTAGATACAACCAATATTAGCAACATAGGATTTTCTAAATAAGTCCATTCCTCCAAGCTTGAATTTTGCAAGACAGATTTAAGTTTGGAGGGATACAATTAATGTTGCATGATAATTGGTTGGACATATCTGTTGCTGCCATTAGTCATTTTCTCACTTCAAACCTGAAATGGTTAGTGACAAAAAACATCCAAAGGAACATTTTCATGAATTCATAAGGGCATTATAGCTATGCTATTTTTTTAAGAGTGGTTATTTTAGAACACAAGGTTATTCTTGGAAAACCTTCTAATTATTGTACGTTGAGTTTGTGCGGCGGTTTCCTCTAGAACACTAGCCTTTGTGCGCCTATATCAAGATTACAATGAGATCTATAATATTTATAATAAACATATGCATCTACAACCACCCTTTCAATGATTTTATGAACAGGTAGAATGAGGGGGTTGAAAATCTCGTGTAGGGTAATGTTATAGAGACTAATTGATCCAGGAGATTTCTCATATGAGCATGGATTTGATAAAGTGTTAATGAGATAATTCCCATGCTCATCGATGTGATTTCCCTTTTCAAACTCCAAGGATGTTTCTTCATGGATGTCTATAGGCAACAAGTTTGCCTCTATCATTTCATGCCTATGACATTTATTGGATGTTTTATTTTCTAGAATTTCCCATAAATTGATATCCCTAAGGTTGGTCTCTAAAGCTTTCTCTAAACTTGGGTGAGTTCTGTTTATTAAAGAAATTGATTTAAGCTCACCATTTGAATTTAAACCAAGTTTAGATGCTAGTGCTAAAGTTTCGTCCTCTTCCATCCATTCTTTTACAATAGCATATGTATTTCTAGTATGTTCTATGCATTCCTGCCATTGTCGTTGCTCTTCTTGGGCATTCCTATGACTTTTATTCTTAAGATGTCTTGATAGATTTCTAGGGTCATTATAAAGTTTAGTAGAAAGAGCATAATAAGATTTATTAGGGTCAAGGATAGATTTAGAGATGGGTTCAGAGATATTTATTGTGGGCATAGAAGGGGAGAAGATAGAATTTACTCCTAAGTGGCTTGGCTCTCCTTCTATGACATCACTCGACATGTCATCCTTGAACTCTTCCCAGTGTCTTTCAGGAGGAAAAGGAAGTTGACGACATTTTTCCTAAGATGCTCTTCTGAGAAGATCTGATGTGTATTGATTTACGAGCATCTTAGCTAACTGGAAGTCTAAATCATCAAAGTGGAATTTCAAAGGTTTAGGATTGATAGCTAAATCTTGGGAATGGGATGATTGTATTTTAGCTACCAAGACTTCCGTTTCTAGTTCGGGTGATAAGTTCTTCTCTTCCTCGGGGAGCTCCGAATAGGATTAAACAACCTTTTCTAGCATAGGCATTGCTTCAGTTATAGGTAAGTGAAAAAAAGCTCCTCCAGAGGCTAAATCAAGGGATTCCTTAGATTCTTTGGTAAGACCCAAATAAAAATGTTGAATAAGCACAGGGTCTGGAAAACCAAGGTTAGGGCCAAATGTAACAAGTTCATTGAAACGTTCCCATGATTTACTAAGAGATTCTTGTTCTAGTTGCCTAAAAGTTAGAACCTCTTTTTGAAGGTTAACTACTCTATGGATGAGAAAGAAATATAAACAAAATTCAGAGTATAATGTTTCCCAATCATCTTATATATTCCCTACGGCTTGATTATACCAACGTTTGGCTCTTCCAGTCAAGGAAAACGGAAAAAACTTCCATCTAATAGTCTTATCGGACATGCCAGCAATGCGCAAGCATGCACAGATCTGCTCGAATTCTCGTAAGTGTAAGTATGAGTTTTCGTTACCTTCTCCCGAGAAGGGTTTATCCCGAATCATATTAATTAAACATGGGCGCAGCTCATAGTCAGGTGTTATGATAGGTTCATTAGATTTTGGTGGCACGAAACTTTCGCGCATGCCATAAAGACAGATAGGAATATAATTAAAAGCATCCATAAGGATGAACACAAAAATAATGAAGAGAATGAGATAAAATAAGAAAAGATAAAAGTATAATACAAGATTAAGCTAGACTAAGTCAAAATCAGCAAACCGTTCCCGAACGGCGCCAAAAATGCTTGTTGGTATAAATTAACCGCACTCCACTAAATAAGATTAGTAAGATTATCCGCAGCGCGCACATATCATACCAAAGGTCACATTTTACCCGGAGGTTTTAAATATCGTATCCACAGGGAACAGTTGTGATTATGACAAAGTATATAGACTTAACCCTACAATTAGGCTAGATAATATCAAAAAAGAGGAAATAGCTATTGAACTCTAGTTCTAATAATCGGTAAGCTTTGTATAATATTGTTCTAACTGGGCAAGTATTCTGAATAAGAGAAGAAATAGAGTAATCTCCTACCAAGAACCTATAACCCTATCAATCCTATTGACGGGAAGCGGACTACAGAGGAACCAACGCAGCTGTCACCTACGTGGACTACCACTATCCGGCCAATCAGGGGACATCCACAAGTAAACCTAGCCCAGGCACCATGCCTACACTATGAAATACTACTTCAACCAAGTAATGACCAAGATCAAAGCACTCAATATGAGCTGTGAACTTAAGAACAAATAAGAACAACTGCTTACTTGAATCGGAATAATGAATACAAAAGTACCTCAGAACACAGCTCCGGGCGAGGGAACTGAATCCAGAAGAATACAGCCACGAAAAAGCACCGACAGGCCGGAACTCCTCCAGAATCTCTACTTCTCTACTCAATCTCTCTAATCTCTAAACAAGACTAGATCTAGATGAACTAGTCTCTCCTAATTGCTACAACTAGATGAACTAGAACTAGATGAACTAGAACTAGATCAACTAGAGGGACCCTAACCCTAATTATGTAGAGAATATGAAGCACCGGAGTGTAGAATGCCTCTAGGAAGGGCCTTGGGGCGTCATTATATAGGCCGAGGTAGAGTAGGGGCAAGGAACCGCCACGTCATTGTGGCAGAACCTTCTAAATTACATGGACCACAAGCACCTGACATTGTCCCTAAGACCTCTGTCAGCCGTACTTGAGTACCATATAACCTAGAATGTTCTGTCGGGTGGATCCCCGATAAACCACGATCACTCCAGGATCGATACTTACAGAGACATCACAATATTACAACAGTTTTCATACAAAATACCAGAGTAGCGGAAGACTTACAATAACTTAATTTACAAAACTTTTGTCAAACTTATACAAACCAGAGTAGCATTATTACAAACAGCGGAAGTATCATTACTTAACTTTATTACATTCACATCAACGAAAGTGCCCTGCCCGGGGGCCAATCAAACTTGTCCTCGTCAGACACTTCATCAACGACCGTCATGCAACAAGGGCCGTAGCACACTTGCTCATACGGTTCACCTGCAACAGGGGTTAAACAAACCCTGAGTACAAAAGTACTCCGCAAGACTTACCCGACCAAAAATTGGGGAGAAGACTCAGGAATGCTAGCTAATAGGAATCAAGGTAAGGCTTTAGCAAGATCAAATGACACATTTGCAAAAGAGACTAAGCCAGTCCTTACTTTACTACATCAATCACTTGTCAACCAAGTATCGGATTCAAAACTTTCCATCATCAACTTTCATGATTACTACGATGCTGGTGGCTGGATCACGGCTCCCATATCGTGGAGCACACGACGATTCGAATCGCTTAATATACCCAGCTGGGGCTTCCTAGCCACACGATGTATGCAGGACCAAACATTTCACATACATCAACTCACGCTTGCATTTCTCCCCGCCGAACGGATCCTAGCCACGAGAGTACAAGACACCATTTTCCTACGCCGTCGGTCCAACCGCCGACGGGTATACCCGTAGTATGGGTACACGCTACTTCCCGTGCGGTTGTCCGTTCTCGCATGGATCATACGAGGGGGAGCTTACCGCCATTAGCATGCGACTAGTACTATCCAATAATCTCATGATCCAAGGGCCAAGGCAACGAACGGTGCTTAACCGACTCACAAGGGGGGACGACACTACACCAGGGCACTAGCCCCTCCCCGGTGCAAGTCACTCCACCCGGTCTCAATTTACTCATCATCATGCTCTTGTTGCGTACCCTTGACCCGATCAAAGTGAAGGGATACCAACAAGTAGCATCAGGTTTTCGTAATTGCCCTCAAGGGGGAACTTTTGTTATCACATCTTTAAAAACATTTCATAAAGCCTGTGCTATTTGCAGGGCTAAGCATGCACTAGCATTTTTAAAATTAAAACAGGTATCCAGGGTGTATAGCAAGGTACGGTAAAATGCACCAAAGTAGGATATCACACAACTCCTATTACCTAATGCATCATATCGAAACATACAATATAAAGATTTTCGAAATACAAGGAAGGGTTTGAATGCATCCGGGGCTTGCCTTGGGGGCTCGATGAAGTTAGGATTAGCGATGGCACCGCCGAGATCGGGACCAACCTCGTCCACGTCGAACACCTTCTTCGAGGGCACGGCTACACGATTGAGATGCATGATTACAAAGTAGTAATAAAAAGGACATGCGATAATGATGCAACGATTGTTAACCTATCTTGAGTACAACTTTCCTTCACGGTATAGTTGCACTAAGAAGGTACATCTAGCGTCGACGACGACGGACTAACGATACGCAATCAACATAAAATGCCGAAGGTCATTAGAGTTAATGACCTAGGGTCATCACTTAATCCCAAAATCAAGCAACACTAACAGTGATTAAGGGTGATTACTAATTTATTAACCATTTTTACAGTCGTTGAAAGCCGCTAATTAACTTACTAACTAGGAATTAATTAAACTCTAATTAACCACAGGATTAATTAATTAAACACTAATTAATTAAGGTACTAATTAAGCATAATACAAAACTTAGTCAAAACAGGATCAAACTTTATAATTAAGATCATTAGCATCTAATTAGCACACAAAACAAATTTCATGATTTTTGGACTTATATTTTAATTATTAAAAATCATGGAAGTTGCCTTTATTAATTTAAAGAGCTATTTATTGCACAATTAATTTTTAATGAAAACACAGGGTTAGCATTTTTCCTAGGTAGATCATCACTCAAGGATTCCAGAGCATATTTTTGCATATTTTTAATTGCCCAAATAAAATTGTAACAAAAAAGATGAAATACATCATTTAGAATTAAATAAAGAAAAAGGAAAACAAAACTTTTCCTTCGCTGGCTCATTTGGGTGCGGCCCGAGCGGCCTCGCAGCGCCCGGCCCGCCCATGCGAGCCTGGCCTGCCCACGCCGCGGCCTGCCTCTCCTCCTCCCTCTCTTACTCTCGGCCGACATGCCGGCCCCGCATGTCGGCCGACCTTCTCCCTCCCCTTCTTTTCCCTACCGAACCGAAGCGACGGCGACCGGCGGCGCTCTCGCCAACGGCGGCCTCCCGACGGAACCCAAAGTCACTCCGACAGCTTCCTCTCCACGACGGACGCAACAAGCTAAGATACGGCCACCGCTCGCCACTGAACACCCGCGACGACGTTCGCGGCGGCTCGGCGTGGGCGGCTCCGCGGTGACGGCCACCGGCGGCGACCCAGGTGACCCCGAGGGCCACTTACCAACGCAACTCGACACGACAAAGCCATTTAGCTAGCGCACCCAAGCTACCAACTAACAGAAGCGAGCACGACGGCCAAAGCGGAGCTCACCGTCGACCGAAACCGGAGATGGCGAAGACGATGGCACGCGAAAGACTCAGCGATTAAAGTTGGCACTTCTCGGCTTGATGGTAGACGAGATGGTGGCGGGGCGTGTGTGCAAGCAATCGATGGCAGTGGAGCGCGGAGCTTGAATTTGGGCGGCGGGTGGCGACGCCGGCGGTGGCCGAGAAAGAAGAAAAGCGATGGCAATGGCCATCTTTGTCGCTTTTATAAGGCGAGGAGGTAACGGACAGTGGTTGGCGACTTCACGGGCGCAGGTGGACGGCGGCGCGCGAAAACGGGAAGACGCCGAAACGGCCACGGGCGGCGTTGGCCGGCCGCCCGGCATGGGCACGGGTGAGGTGCCCCCTACTACTATCAGTAGCACGCTGCCCGGCTCACTTTCTCCCTTTTCAAATTACTTCCAAAATTTGAATAAAAGTTGAAAAATTCCCAAAATACAGATTGCACAAAAATTTATGCTCTACAACTTTCATTTAAGAAGTTTTATCAGAATCCAAATAATTTTTGAATTGCATTTCAAATTTGAAAAAGGGTTTAAATTCTAACTTTTGGGATTTCAAAATTACTTTCAAATTTTGAATAAAAGATGAAAATCTCCAAAAATAAAAGTTGTTCTATTTCTCATGATCTACAACTTTCATGTAGGAATTTTTTCATGAAAACAAATAGTTTTTGAATTGGAGTTTAAAAAAATCAAAAGGGGATATTTCCCAATTTGGAGAACTTTTGAAATTAGTTCAAATTTTATTCAAAAACTTGAAAAACTTTATATACCAAAGTTGTAGAGCTCAAAGAGATGCACAAACTGTATTTTTGAAGTTTTCCCAAATTTTGAATATTTTAAGATGAAATTTAGAAACGGAATAAAAGGCTTTTGAATTTCAAATTTTGAAGAAGAATTTCAAATTGGATTTTTGGGCAATTAATTAATGATGTTGTGGAACTTTTTCAAACCCAACCAATGGCACACTTTCAAAGTACAAACTTCATACTTTGAAATGGTGCCATTGATTAGCAACTTTTATTTAGAAAATTAATTATGGTTAACTCACCGAAATTGAAAATGAAATTCGAATTCCAACACTTAACCACTAGGGTTAGGGTTTGGGATTCGGATTCCGAATTCAACTTTGGTTCTCTTTTGCATCATTTGAATTGTAAAAACACGGTTAGGGTGTGAGCTAAGGTTAGCCAAGCACTTGCAAACATCACAGTTGGTTTTAGTTGGTTGCTTTTATAAAAGTAAAATTGTGAGTGGAATTTAATGACTTGCACATACGATATAAAAGAGCACAACCAACACCCTAGAATTGTAAACTCATTTTGGTTGTTTGAATTAATGTTCTCTAATTATGAATGCTCATGCAATGATGATGATGACATGGCAGGTTTAGGCTAACGTAACACCGGGGGTGTTACATTATATTCCCCTTAAAAGGAATCTTGTCCCGAGATTCAAAACTTAGGGCTAAGTAATGGAAAAGGAAATGTATCAAGCAAACACATCTTACATGGTTTCATAAGGGAGGTAGAAGGGTTCATATTACAAGTCTCATGTTTTTAGAAAGTCATAATTCTTGGAAACGAATCGTGGCTTAGGTGAAGAAAAGAAGAAACTCCGGGAAAGGCTTATTCAAGAATTCTTCTGGGAATACGCCGGAAACTCACGCACCACGTATATCCTTGATTTCTTTTATGGGGATTTCATGCCTTTCAATGAAAGTACGGTTGATGAATGTATGTGATGCACCAGAATCAAATAATGTAATTGCAGGATGACTGGGGACAGGGAACATACCCATTAACACAGGTTCTCTTTTAAGAACATCTCCAGTTTGGACATAATATACACGCCCAGTCTTTTTCCCGGCATTCACCTTCGGGACATACTGTGATTTACCTCTGCCTTGGTTCTGATACTGCTGGTTACCAGATTCTTGTTGAAAGTTGGGATCACTCGTCTTTGGATAAGGACAATATTGAATGAAGTGTCCGGACTCTCCACAGTTAAAACAGGGACCTCTACCGGTGGATGGCGTCCGGGGGAGCCGGGGGAGTGGGGAGTTCGAATACTCGGGTATTCGGGCGGGGGGATGGGTTGGGGCAGTAGGGTGAGTGTACACCTGTTGCCTGTGGGCTTGCTGCTGCTGTGGTGGGTAGTAATAGGGTTCGTGACTTTGTTGGTGCTGTGGATAGCGGGATTGCTGGTGGGTATGCTGAGTCGGGTGGTATATAACCTTCCGGGCGTTTTCGGATTCTCGCCGAAAGGTTAGAGGAAGCACGCCGCTCTTCACTCTTCGCTTTAAACATGGATCTTTCATAAGATATTGCAATATCCACAGCCTCATAAAATGTGGCATTCGGATTTGCGAAGAAGGTGGGTTTCAACATCACTCTTTAAACCCCGAATAAAACATTTCTTTTTTCTTGATGTCCGTATCCACATGTTCCTGCATACCGTGATAGATGACTAAACAGATTCACATACTGCACTACTTGACCGACCACCTTGCTTTATGGCTAGAAACTCTTCCAAATTTTGCTTGCATCACCCCGTCGGGGAATGAAGTGTCGATTTAAAATGCATCTTGGAACATGGCCCAAGTGACTTGTTGTCCGACCGGGCCGACGTGAGAAAAATTTGCCCACCATGCAGATCAGGGGGCCTCTCAACTGTTGGGCAGCAAACTTGGGTTTCAACAAGTCGGGACAACCCTCTAGCAAGTCAAACTTTAGATTTATAATACGGCCAGTCATTAGCTTCTAGGGGTTCCTCGGCCCTTGTGAACACCGGCGGACGAGTTTCGATGAAGTCCGCATATGTGATTTCGTCGTGATTACGACGACCATGATTCTCATGTGGGGCATTCTGACTTTTCGACTCATTTCCCGTAGCATACGGGCATTCTCGATGGTGGCATGGACTAAAGCCGCCACAGCCTTCACCAAAGACGGTGGTGCCGGTGGTGCCCGAGGGACCTCACCTCCCTCGTGTGAAGAATCAAAGACACAGTGTTGCCGACATCCGTTATAGACAAGATTATATTTATACACAAGCCAAGCCTATAAGATGGAAATCCTAGGGCTAGCAAGAATAGGATTGATTTTACTTACCCCAACCACTTGTTATCGGGGATATGCTTCTTTAAACAAGTGAATTAAACATAATGCATGATCGAACCTACGGATCAAGCAGAAGACTTTTTAAAGTAACATAAACATACTTTTAGTAATATAGGGCAAAAAGAAAACAACACGCTACTCCGCTTAAGACTCCTTTAAAAAGCACCTAAGAAGGCTACTAGGAAGAATTAAGACGGAGCAGAAGCAATTTGGACAAAACCACCTTTAACTTTTGGATCCAAAATATTTTGAAGCTTTTGAAAAGTAATACTGTGAGTATCTTTGTAAATACCGCTCTGATACCCTCTGTGGCAGAACCTTCTAAATTACATGGCCCACAAGCACCTGACATTGTCCCTAAGACCTCTGTCAGCCGTACTTGAGTACCATATAACCTAGAATGTTCTGTCGGGTGGATCCCCGATAAACCACGATCACTCTAGGATCGATACTTACAGAGACATCACAATATTACAACAGTTTTCATACAAAATACCGGAGTAGCGGAAGACTTACAATAACTTAATTTACAAAACTTTTGTCAAACTTATACAAACCGTAGTAGTAGCATTATTACAAACAAATGAAGTATCATTACTTAACTTTATTACATTCACATCAACGAAAGTGCCCTGCCCGGGGGCCAATCAAACTTGTCCTCGTCAGACACTTCATCAACGACCGTCATGCAACAAGGGCCGTAGCACACTTGCTCATACGGTTCACCTGCAACAGGGGTTAAACAAACCCTGAGTACAAAAGTACTCCGCAAGACTTACCCGACCAAAAATTGGGGAGAAGACTCAGGAATGCTGGCTAATAGGAATCAAGGTAAGGCTTTAGCAAGATCAAATGACACATTTGCAAAAGAGACTAAGCCAGTCCTTACTTTACTACATCAATCACTTGTCAACCAAGTATCGGATTCAAAACTTTCCATCATCAACTTTCATGATTACTACGATCTTTGGTGCTAGGATCACGGCTCCCATATCGTGGAGCACACGACGATTCGAATCGCTTAATATACACAAATTGGGGCTTCCTAGCCACACGATGTATGCAGGACCAAACATTTCACATACATCAACTCACGCTTGCATTTCTCCCTGCCAGAACGGATCCTAGCCACGAGAGTACAGTACACCATTTTCCTACGCCGTCAGTCACAACCGTCGACGGGTATACCCGTAGTATGGGTACACGCTACTTCCCGTGCCGGTTGTCCGTTCTCGCATGGATCATACGAGGGAGCTTACCGCCATTAGCATGCGACTAGTACTATCCAATAATCTCATGATCCAAGGGCCAAGGCAACGAACGGTGCTTAACCGACTCACAAGTGGACGACACTACACCAGGGCACTAGCCCCTCCTGGTGCAAGTCACTCCACCCGGTCTCAATTTACTCATCATCATGCTCTTGTTGCGTACCCTTGACCCGATCAAAGTGAAGGGATACCAACAAGTAGCATCGAGTTTTTCGTAATTGCCCTCAAGGGGGAACTTTTGTTATCACATCTTTAAAAACATTTCATAAAGCCTTTGCTATTTTTGGGGCTAAGCATGCACTAGCATTTTTGAAATTAAAACAGGTATCCAGGGTGTATAGCAAGGTACGGTAAAATGCACCAAAGTAGGATATCACACAACTCCTATTACCTAATGCATCATATCAGGAACATACAATATAAAGATTTTCGAAATACAAGGAAGGGTTTGAATGCATCCGGGGCTTGCCTTGGGGCTCGATGAAGTTAGGATTAGCGATGGCACTGCCGAGATCAGGACCAACCTCGTCACGTCGAACACCTTCTTCAGACGGCACGGCTACACGATTGAGATGCATGATTACAGTGTAGTAATAAAAGGACATGCGATAATGATGCAACGATTGTTAACCTATCTTGAGTACAACTTTCCTTCACGGTATAGTTGCACTAAGAAGGTACATCTAGCGTCGACGACGACGGACTAACGATACGCAATCAACATAAAATGCCGAAGGTCATTAGGGTTAATGACCTAGGGTCATCACTTAATCCCAAAATCAAGCAACACTAACAGTGATTAAGGGTGATTACTAATTTATTAACCATTTTTACAGTCGTTGGAAGCCGCTAATTAACTTACTAACTAGGAATTAATTAAACTCTAATTAACCACAGGATTAATTAATTAAACACTAATTAATTAAGGTATTAATTAAGCATAACACAAAACTTAGTCAAAACAAGATCAAACTTTATAATTAAGATCATTAGCATCTAATTAGCACACAAAACAAATTTCATGATTTTTGGACTTATATTTTAATTATTAAAAATCATGGAAGTTGCCTTTATTAATTTAAAGAGCTATTTATTGCACAATTAATTTTTAATGAAAACACAGGGTTAGCATTTTTCCTAGGTAGATCATCACTCAAGGATTCCAGAGCATATTTTTGCATATTTTTAATTGCCCAAATAAAATTGTAACAAAAAGATGAAATACATCATTTAGAATTAAATAAAGAAAAAGGAAAACAAAACTTTTCCTTCGCGGGCTCACTGTGCAGCCCGAGCGGCCTGCACAGCGCCGGCCCGGCCCATGCGAGCGCGGCGGCCTGCCCACGCGGCCTGCCTCTCCTCCCTCTCTCTTACTGCGACATGCCGGCCCCGCATGTCGGCCTCACCTTCTCCCCTTTCTTTTCCCCGGCCGAACGAAGGGGCGGCGACCGGCGGCGCTCTACCAACGGCGGCCTCTCCGACGGAACCAGTCACTCCGACAGCTTCCTCTCTCCACCTACGGACGCAACAAGCTAAGATACGGCCACGCCGCCCCAGCGGAACACCAGCGACGGCGTTCGCGGCGGCCTCGGCCGGGCATGGGCGGCTCAGCGGTGACGGCCACGGCGGCGACCCAGGTGACCAGAGGGCCACTTACCAACGCAACTCGACACGACAAAGCCATTTAGCTAGCGCACTTAGCCAAGCTACCAACTAACAGAGCGAGCACGACGAGCGGTGGAGCTCACCGTCGGCCAAACCGGAGATGGCGAAGACGACGGCACGCGGCGACTTCGAGCGATTAAAGTTGGCACTTCGGCTTGGATGGTAGACGAGATGGTGGCGGGCGTGTGTGCAAGCAATCGGGGATGGCGATGGAGCGCTGAGCTTGAATTTGGGCGGCGGGTGGCGTCGCCGGCGGTGGCGAGAAAGAAGAAAAGCGACGGCAATGGCGCCGCATGTTTGCTTTTATAAGGCGAGGAGGTAACGGACAGGTGGTTGGCGACTTCACGAAGGCGTGCAGGTGGGCGCGGCGCGGGAAAAACCGGAAGACGCGGAAACGGCCACGGGCGGCGGCGTTGGCGGCCGCCCCCGGCATGGGCACGGGTGAGGTGCCCCCTACTGTCAGAAAGCACGTGCCCGGCTCACTTTCTCCCTTTTCAAATTACTTCCAAAATTTGAATAAAAGTTGAAAAATTCCCAAAATACAGATTGCACAAAAATTTATGCTCTACAACTTTCATTTAAGAAGTTTTATCAGAATCCAAATAATTTTTGAATTGCATTTCAAATTTGAAAAAGGGTTTAAATTCTAACTTTTGGGATTTCAAAATTACTTTCAAATTTTGAATAAAAGATGAAAATCTCCAAAAATAAAAGTTGTTCTATTTCTCATGATCTACAACTTTCATGTAGGAAGTTTTTCATGAAAACAAATAGTTTTTGAATTGGAGTTTAAAAATCAAAAGGGGATATTTCCCAATTTGGAGAACTTTTGAAATTAGTTCAAATTTTATTCAAAAACTTGAAAAACTTTATATACCAAAGTTGTAGAGCTCAAAGAGATGCACAAACTGTATTTTTGAAGTTTTCCCAAATTTTGAATATTTTAAGATGAAATTTAGAAACGGAATAAAAGGCTTTTGAATTTCAGCTTTTGAAGAAGAATTTCAAATTGGATTTTTGGGCAATTAATTAATGATGTTGTGGAACTTTTCAAACCCAACCAATGGCACACTGTCAAAGTACAAACTTCATACTTTGAAATGGTGCCATTGATTAGCAACTTTTATTTAGAAAATTAATTATGGTTAGCTCACCGAAATTGAAAATGAAATTCGAATTCCAACACTTAACCACTAGGGTTAGGGTTTGGGATTCGGATTCCGAATTCAACTTTGGTTCTCTCTTTTGCATCATTTGAATTGTAAAACACGGTTAGGGTGTGAGCTAAGGTTAGCCAAGCACTTGCAAACATCACAGTTGGTTTTAGTTGGTTGCTTTTATAAAAGTAAAATTGTGAGTGGAATTTAATGACTTGCACATACGATATAAAAGAGCACAACCAACACCCTAGAATTGTAAACTCATTTTGGTTGTTTGAATTAATGTTCTCTAATTATGAATGCTCATGCAATGATGATGATGACATGGCAGGTTTAGGCTAACGTAACACCGAGGGTGTTACAGTCATCGATCCGCGTCTCATGTTGTGTGCACCGCCGGATTAAACCGACCTTAAATCGACGTAGGAATGCTTTTACTTGGCTTCCAAGGAAGCGTGGGAGGAAAACTCCAGAAGGGGAGCGCCGCCACTTGACCTAGGGGCGGCCGGCCGGGGTGGGGCCGGGCCGGCCCCCACGAGTAGCCCCCCCACGGTCCCGCCGCTTCAGGTGTCTTCTAGACGTTTCCCCGAGCCTGATGATGATGTTTGCCGACGTGGATAAATTTCATGATAATTATGCACTCTAATCCCTCTTTTATGCTTTTCTGGAATAATCCATAGAAAATATAGAATATGTAAAACTCGTAGAAATTATCGGTTAAAACCCTAGACTAGTGTGTACTCATGTGTCTTTTTATGTCTAAAGTTCTAATAAAAGTTGACGTTATCCACCGTCAACATGTAGCTCGAGGGTTAAGCTTCTAGTTTAGTTACCCTCTCATATTTTCCATTAGGTTCGATATTAAAATTGGGTTACTTTATCGGTGAAGTGCTACAACGGTATCCGTGCGCTTGTAGACTTCTCTTTGTGCGTTAACAAATACCAACACGGTGCCCAACGTGTGGGCTAGACTTGTGAGACGCCTATTAGCTCGCCAAACCACCAAGTGAGCGGTTGACACAATGCAGACAAGCTTGGTGAAAACCATGTGAACCTCAGGATAAAAATCACTATCAGCTTTGTTCATCCCGTTGGTTTGCAATCTCTATACACAAGCTTGTTTTTACTTTCATATATATTGTGCTTGTGTAGTTGTTCTTGTAATTAGTTGGCTTGTGTAGCTTGCTAGTTCTTCTTGCTTGTGTAGCATAGAAGTAGCTCTCTTGCGTGACTAATTGGCTCGAGTAGCCTTGTAAGTTGCATTGCTTAGTTTATGTAGCTAAGTAATTTGAGCTCTCTAGTTTGGCTTGTGTAACCTTGCTATTGAGCATTGCTAGTGAGTTTAGGATTTGTGCGCTTTGCATTACTAGTTTGATAGTAGCTCCTCGGTTTGCTTGAAAGTGCTAGTTGCTTAAGGTTGTGTGACCTTGCATACTACATTTGTTTAGGTGAGCTCTAGCTAGCCCGACACCTTAGTTGCTTGATTAGGGTCTTTGTAAGGTGCTTGAGAAATTAGATAGAGAGGGGTGTAGTCTTGGCTAGACCAATTAGTTTAATTCCGCAATTGTTTCAGTTAGCCGGGTGATTAAGTTTTAGAAAGGACTATTACCCCCTCTAGTCCGCCATCTCGACCCTACAGAAGCACACATAGCCATCATCCCATAGACTATGTGGAACATAATATTTGATAGCCTAGATAGAGTCAATGCCGATCACAAACCAAAGGTCCGAAGCGGCAAAACCATACATCCATCCTCAATCCATCCATAAACTAAAAAAGGTATGCCATTGGATTTAGTTGAAGTTCCAAACTTATGCATGGATAAGTAAAAGAGGAGAGGAATCATTTAAATTTTGCTACCAAAATGCCCATATTGGTGTCACCAGTTTTCTGAACAATGAATGTCCAATAATAATAAATTTTAAATCCCATAGCAACCCCACAAATGAACTCAATAAGCTGCTCAAATTTAAACAGACTGATACAGGCATTTTGTGAAAGGTGGTCTCCAATTAAACCACCACATTCACTAAAGAATCAACCAAACCACCAAAAAATTAAATGGGTTGCTAGGTAATATTAGTCTCAAAGTACTATTGTCAGATGGGCTCATGTGGCAGAACCTTCTAAATTATATGGCCCACAAGTACCTAACATTGTCCCTAAGACCTTCGTCTGCTATGTTTGTACACCATATAACTTAAAATGTTCCGTCGGGTGAACCCCCAATAAACCACGATTCTTCCGTAATCGATACTTACGAGACATTACAAAGATTACAATAATTTTCATACAAAATACTAGAGTAGCAAAAGACTTACAATAACTTAATTTACAACTCATTTGTAAAACTTATACAAACCAGTATCATTATTATTATATAATAGCGAAAGTATCATTACTTAACTTTATTACAAACCACAACAACAAAAGTGCCCCCGCCCAAGGGCCACACAAACTACTCCTCATCGGATCCTTCCTCAACAACCGTCATGCAACAAAGGTCGTAGCACACTTGTTCACACGGTTCACCTGCAACAGGGATTTAACAAACCCTGAGTACCAAAAGTACTCCGCAAGACTTATCCGACTAAAAATTAGGGAGAAGACTCAGGAATGCTGGCTAATAGGAATCAAGGTGAAGCTTTAGCAAGATCAAAAGACACCTTTTGCAAAAACGACTAAAGCTGATCCTTACTATAGCAATCACTTGTCACTCATGTAACAATTTCAAAACTTTCTAGTCTCAACAACTTCCATCGTTACTACGATGCCGGGGCTCGGATCAAGTCTCCCATATCGTGGAGCACCGACGATTTGAATCGCTTTATATACCTAGCTGGAGCTTCCTAGCCACACGATGTATGCAGGACTGACCATCTTACATACATCAACTCAACGCTTGTATTTCTCCATACCAGAACATGTCAATACGTCGACGGTGCGCTCGTAGGATGGGTACACGCTACTTCCCATCTCGGTTGTCCGTTCTCGCCATGGATAGTACAAGGGAGCTTACCGCCATTAGCATGCGACTAGTACTATCTAATAACCTCATGATCCCAGAGCCAAACAACGGACGGTCCTTAACCGACACAAGTGGACGGCACTACACTAGGGCACTAGCCCATCCTGGTGCAAGTCACTCCACGGATGTCTCGATTTACTCATCATGTCATTGTTGAGTATCCTTGACCCGATCGAAGTAAAGGATAAACAACAAGTACATCAAGTTTTGAAAACTTTCTCGAAGATAATACTGTTATCAAACTTTTGAAAACATTTCCATAAAACTTATACTATCAGCGGAACTAAGCATATACTAAGCATTTTCGAAATCAAAACAGGTATCCAGGATAGTATATCAAGGTACGGTAAATGTATCAAAGTAGGATATCACACAACTCCTAGTACCTAATGCAACACATCATAAACATAGAATATAAAATCTTTTCGAAATACAAGGAGGTGATTGAATGCATCCGGGGCTTGCCTTAGGGTTCGATGAAGTTAGGCTCGGCTACGCAATCACCGAGATCAGACCCAACCTCTTCACGCTGAACACCATCTTCAGAAACAGGAGTTGGATCAACTCCTTCCTCAAACATCACAGCTACACGAGAGATGCATGATTACAATTGTTGACACCATATTTTGGTGGACTGTGGACCACGCTGCCAGAGCACGACAAAGCAGACCAGAAGGATCGGCTAATGAAGAGATGATGTCAGCAGAGCATGAGACGTGTCCAAAGCCGATCAACGGAAGGAGGAAGAACATGTCGGACTCTATCAAGAAAGGGAAGGATTGAAGTCCAAATTACCTTTATCTTTGTATTTTATTCTCTTAGGACTCATGTTAGAATTTTTGGCTATATATATCAAAGACCTGACTATTGTAAAGGCATCCAATCAATCAATACAACAGAACTTCGGCCACTGCCACCCCTTAGGAGTAGGAGTAAAGTAGATCCCGGTGAGACCTTCGATGAATCGAGCTGCATCGGTTGGGTCCGACCTTCGGTTTGCTTGTCAGTATTACCACGGTTCATGTCTTATTTTTACGGCTGCATTGTTTGACCTCGTATAGGCTTGATCTGAGCTAGTTATCGGTTTATATCTTGTTTGTATGACCGCATCTAACGATCCCACTGTGAATTAGATATAAGCTAGTTATCGGTTCTATTAGATTGGTGATCTAGTAGATTCATTAAGTTACCGATATTGTTCGTTCTAAATTTGATTTATTTTCTGCAACAATATTATTGCCCAATCAAGATTGATAGATTAGTTTTTGCTTAAACTCTATCGACGATCCCTTGTTCTGGTGTGTATTCATGCTCACGCTTATCCTTACTGGAATAGTCGATCAGGCTCATATTGACTAATCTATCGATCTTAGTTGTCACATGTTGTGGGTTTGAGGCTTATCTAGATACGAGTGGACTCAAGGGTCAGCTCTAGAGCCGCCAGCCGTTAGACCAGCTCTATCGTTGGCTTGAGGGGCTGCTCGTATTTGGAGATGCTCGCTTAACAAGGCTAGATCTAGGTTATCTCGGAGCCGTCGGCTGTTAGACCATCTTCGTTGTAATTTAGGTATGATTGTAGTTATGTTTAAAGTTGATTTAGAGCCGCTGGCCGATAGACCAGCTCTTCTTTAACTTGAAGGATAGCTGCGGTTAAGACAAGTAGTCTGTTCCTACTTCATAGACCCTGTATCAGCTGAACAGCCAATCCAGTTATGCTTTCACGAGTAGTTCTTATGTATAGATCTATTTAGGAGTCAGGTAAACTAGTGTCGTTTGCTAGATCTGCTGAAGCCCGCTGGCCGATAGACCAGGTGGATGTAGGTTTAGCTAGTTTCATGAAAGTAGTTTATCAAGACCGCTGGCCGGTAAACCAATCTTGATAAGCTATTGTCTATTTGGCAATCGAACTAGACTATACATATGAACTACCTCATTACTTGGACCCTGTATCGGCTAAATAGCTGATCCAATTATGTTTTTAACGACGATGCATGCACGTATGTTTTCTTAAATACAACTAAGGCTTAATAAATGTGTTGATACAGATTCATCATTATTATTGGCTATATAGAAACATCCCACTGTTAATGGTTAATTTTGTTTAGCATGATTATAGAACTAGCAGTCTTTAAGCTGGCATGTGTTGCATTATTCGTATCTTCTATCCACTGATGAGATCGGCTAAAATAAGTTGCTTTACTTGTCATTTATGATGATCAGCCGTTCAAATTACATCATCCTGCACTGATAGGAGTTGACTTTCTAGTTAATCTCCTTCGATTCATCGGTCATCAAGGACCATACATCTTGGAACTGTCTAGCAACAAAACCGGTAGGTTCTAGAATTTGATGTTTGTTGTTCCTTATCAATTGCAGGTCAAATTGACTGGCACGCCCCAGATCGAAGTCACCAAGTTTTGCTTGCCTCGTCCAGGCTCAGGAGATCAAGGACTCTGGCTCCCGTACGCTCTCTGAGAGCCTGCTAGTGTGCACCCTTTGACACAGGAGAGATACCCGCCTCGGTGCTCTTTTTTTGTGTCAACAACAATGCAGTAATAAAATAAAAGGATCATGCGATAATGATGCAACGATAGCTATTCTATCTTGAGTACAACTTTCCTTCACGGTATAGTTACACTAAGGAAGCATAGTTAGTATCGACGACGACGGACTAACGATACGCAATCAACGTGAATTGCCGAAGGTCACTAGGGTTAATGACCTAGGATCATCACTCAATCCCAAAATCAATCAACTCTATAATGATTAAGGTTAATTACTAATTTATTAATCATTTTTACAGTTGTTGAAAGCCACTAATTAAGCTTGCTAATTAGAGATTAATTAGACACTAATTAATCAAGATATTACTAATTAAACATTAATCAAATAAGGCATTAATTAAGTATAAAAGTAAAATTAGTCAAATCATGATCAAACTTCATAATTAAGTTCATTACCATCTGATTAGCATAGAAAACAAATTTCATGTTTTTTGGACTTATATTTTATTTATTAAAAATTATGGAAGTTGCATTTATCAATTAAAAGAGCAATTTTTATTGTAAATAAAAGTTACTAAAAAACTAAAGTTAGCATTTTTCTTGTGTAGAGTACATCACAAGGATCACACACATATTTTTATTTCATTTTTAACAGCCCAAATTAAATCATTACAAAAAGATGAAAATTAAAAAATGAAATTCATTTTAGAAAAAAGAAAACTTTCTCCTCTTTCCCTCAGGGCAATTTGGCGACCCGAAGCGGCCCAACTTGGCCCAGCTCGGGCGCCGCCCGCTGCTCCTCTCCTCTCTCTCTCGCTGACAGGCGGGCCTTGCCTGTCAGCCCTCTCTCCTCCCTCTCTTTCTCTCCGTTCGAAAGAACGGCGGCGTTCTCGCCGACGGCGAGACGAAAGGCGACGCGAGCAGTATCTACGGCTTCCTCTCGAGTAGGTGAACACAACGAGCTACCAAACGGATGCTACGCACCACCGGAGCAAGTGCGACGGCGGTCACAGCGGCTCGACGGCGGCTGGCATGGCGGAGCATGCCGCCGGCGATGATGTTCCGACCGATATGATGTGGCAGAGACATCGATAAAGGTCCCTAAAGAACCAGTGGCTCACCTAGATTTCAAGACGGTTGCTGGATTCGATGGACACACGATGGAGGTGCTCGGTTACTGGCGATGGCGGAGGTGGCGGCGCGAACTGATGTTCACGGCGGTGTTCCAGCTCGTCGGGGACTCCTCTGCACAAACGAATAAGTCGGTCCTGATTAGCATCCAAAGGCGGAGCTAGGACGAGGGTTGAGATGGGATGGGAAGCACTGGACTGCGCTGAGTAGCCGCGAGGGCTTACGGCGGTGACGGCGATCGAAGTTGGGGAAGATGAAGTCGCCCGAGCGATATTGGTGATGTCACACGCTGCAACTTGATTCAACGGCTGCGCAACGATGTTTCAGAGTTGCAGACGAGAACAATTGGACCAAGGTGCTAGGGTGGCGGTGAATTTTGCTTCGGCGAGCAGAGTCGGTTTCAACGGCAGTGGGGGAAGAAGAAGCTTGATTTACGGCGGCGGCCCACGGCCTTTTATAGGACAAGAACGACGCGGTGACGTGGCAGGCGGCTTTGCGACGATGACCAGGTGGTTGGCAGCGTGGGAAACCGGCGACGACGCGAGAAGGACACGGCGGCGGTGACCGGCCGGCATGGGCAGAGCAAGGTGCCCCCCTTCCTATTGATCTACTGTAGCGGTGCCACCTTTTCTTTTTCTTTTCAAAATTACTCCCAAAAATTGAACTGGACAAGAAAATCTCCTAAAATATAGATTGTGAAAAATTTCATGCTCTACAACTTTCGTTAAACAAATTTTGCCAGATTCCAAATAATTTTGAAAAGTTGAAATTGCATTTCAAATTTGAAAAGAGGGCAAAAACCCTAACTTTGAAGATTTCAAAATTACTTTTAAATTTTGAATAAAAGATGAAATTATCCAAAAATAAAAGTTGTTCCATTTTTTTAAGATCTACAACTTTTATTAAGAGAGTTTTTCATGAAACTAAATAAATTTTGAATTTAAGTTTAAAAATCAAAAAGGGGATATTTTCCAATTTGATAAACTTTTGAAATTACATTTGATTTTATTGAAACACTTGAAAAACTTTATTTACTAAACTTGTAGAGCTCCAAGAGATGCACAATCTGTATTTTTGAAGTTTTCCTAAATTTTGAATATTTTGGGATACAATTGAAAAGGGGGCAAATACATTTTGAATTTCAATGCTTTTGAAAAGGATTTTCAAATTGAATCTTTGGGCAATTAATTAATGGTATTTGGTGAATTTCAAACCCGGCACACTTTCAAAGTACAAAGTTCATGCTTTCAAATAGTACCAAAGTTTGGCAACTTTTATTTGCAAAATTCATTATGGTTAGCTCCCCGAAATTGAAAATAAAATTGAAATTCCAACACTTAGCCAATTATGGAAAGCGTTGGCATTTGAATTCCAAATCTAACTTTTGTTATTGCTTTGCATCCTTAGACATGTAAAACATGTTTGGAAAGTTAAACATAGTTAGTCACACACTTTCAAACATCAAGGTTGGTTTTAATTGGTGGCTTTTATAAACAAAATTAAACATGTAAATGAAGTTTAAATGGTATACACATACGATATAAAAGAGCTCAAACAAACCCTAGAACTTTGTAAACTCATTTTAGTTTCATATGCTGTTGGCGGTTCTTAACTCATACCTTTAACCACCAACTCTCATATAAAATATACTAAAAATAATGACAAACTTAGTGGTAGGGCATATAACTAACAAAGTTCCACAAGTTTTGGTGATTTATCTTTTTGCAGGTGGATAATTATTAAAACCAACACACATGGGCTCAAAATCATGTAAGATACACATAAAACCATTAACTAGTATGAGCCCAAGTGAAGAAGCACATTTACCAGGCAAATCCGGGCCCAAAGTACAAGGAAAATCAGCCCAAAACCAATCCAAAACACCTCAATTTCGCGAGCAACCACCGTAGGCCTATCCAAGAACATCAGGGGAGATCACCCACCAAAGCTGGGGGCATTTGGGCCCAGCCATGGTGCGGGCGCACCATGGTGCGGCCGCACCCCCACTGGCCCCGATCGGCCCAGGTTTAGGTCGGTTGCTTCCTACCGACATTCCAAAGGCGGTTCTGGAGGTTGTCCATGTTCAATGTACCTGCATGGTCGGTTTGGGTGCAATCTTTCAAAGAACCCCCTCCACTCCAACTATAAAAGGAGGCCTCCTCCCCCTCATTGGAATCATCCTACACTTAAGCAATCCTTCATATCCTTAGTAGTAGTAAACCTCTAGGTGTTCTTCACCTAGTTGTAGTATAGAAAAGAGGGAAGAGAGGAGAGGGAAGAGAGTGGAGGAGGAATCCGGAGCTGTCGGCTTCCTCTCGTCTTGTACTCAGTGTCCCGGGTAGGAGCGTAGGGGGCCCGAAGGTGTCGGCTCCTCCTCGACTTTTGTACCTCTACGGAGATGACTCATCTGAGTAATATCCAGGTTCTCTTTTGGTAATTTCAGTATTTCTATTTGATTAAATTCAGTCCTTACTTTACTTTATTTACGGGAACTCCGCTCGACCGAGTGTTCTAGTCTAAAGATCTGGGCTAGAGTAGTAATCGTTAGCATAGACGTGGTGTCTAGGTTAGTGTTTACCTGAGTTTGCGCCTAGCCCCATGGATAGTTGTGGTAGCCCAGAGGTGATAGCTCCGACCAGGCCTTTGTATTCCATCACGTTCGGGTTGATTTTTTCGTAGAGCTTTTGGCAGCCTTCCCCCGACTACCGCTTTCCAGTCTCTTTAAGAGTCGGAAAGGTACTGCTGCTCTGAAGTAAGTAAAGTTTAGTGAGCCTGAATCTTGGTCATCTAGCTTATCTTGGAAGAACCTTAGGAAATCCCTCTCTACCCACCAAAAATAGTTATTCCTTGGACGACCTTGATCTTTTCTAGTTTACTTCTCGTTCCCCGTAGAAATCGATACCTAGGAATACTCCTGGTGAAAGCTACAGTGGTATCCGTGCGCTTGTGGATTTATCTGTTTGCGTTAACAAATACCAACACATGCCAGGGTTCTCTAATCATGAATGCTTATGCAATGCTCATGATGACATGGCAGGTTTAGGTTAACGTAACACCAGAGGTATTACAGCTCATCAAAATTTGATACAACACATGAATAATTCTATTCTATGCTACTCTAATTAAAATGAAGAAACTAAAGGAACCAACTAATCCATCACAATTACTAGAGAACCAAAAGGATTCTAACGAAGAAAACTAGCTACAAATTAAATGAGTCCATAACTATTAACTTTAAATTACCAGTACCAAATGGATTCTCCAAAATTTAGATGCCTTCATGAAACTTCTTCAAAAATGTTCTCTAAATGGAGAAAGAATGAGCATGAGAATTAAAAATAATATAACCAACAACACAAGCTATAAATTCAAATAATTGCTAGTTACCTACCTTAAAGCAAGGAGATCATGTCCTTCTTAATAAAACAAGTTCCCCCATGAGTATTTCCGTGAAAAATAGCCTTAACAATGGAAAGAGATGTGGAAAGACGCCTACTTGGATGAGTGTGCTCATGCTAGGATGGAGAAGGAAAAAGTGGGGTTGAGGTTTTAATGTTTTATACTGTAGCTAGGATACTGCTAGATCTATCAAAACCCACTACATACCGCTGCCGGTTCAAGCCACGAACTGGTACCGTGTTATATCCTGACCCAATAGTGATACTCGCCATATTGCTGTCGAGTAATGGCTATACCGACAGTACAATGTCACTGCTAGGTCACTACCACAAAAACGATTTTAGGAGACAACCTCTCTGATTAATAGAGGCGGGCACACCTAGAGACTGTCTCAAGAAATTGTCAGCAGCCTCTAGGAAAATGGCCGCCTCTGAAAATCAATTACAAATTTTATATTATGTATCTAGACATTATATGTTATGTATCTAGACATAATATATACATATAGGCAAAATATATGGTGGAAAGTGGAAACCACCTACTAGATGGAAACATAAAAACGGAAACATAAAAACCAATTCAAAAAATTACTTATAATTTAAAACGAAGGGAGTAGTTAAGAATTTTTTTATTTGAAACTATTTAAAGTCCAAAATAGTGTTTCAAGTTCACTATTTTTGAAATTTAAAATTCTTAAACAACCTCGGATGTTAACACGGCATATACCAAAGTTTTAGTTCTCAATACAGTCTACAACTTAGTTGAAAAGTTTGTTGTTTGAAATAGTTTAGAATCTTAAATATGCGTTTTAAGTTTATTGATTTTTGAAATTCAAAATTCAGAATTTCTAGACGACCTTTGAATGTGCGCATAGTTAGAACTAAAGTTGTAGTAGAGGCTGACCGGATCTACATGTTTGTTGTTGATAAGGTTTTTATTTGAAGTTTTTTTAGTGTCTCAAATATTGGTTTTAAACTCACTTATTTTGAGATTCAAAATTTTGAAATTTTTAAACAATCTCGGATAGAGATATTTTCTTTACCAAAACTGTAGAGCTCAACAAGACATAAAACTCTGTAGTTGAAACTTTTTTCATTTGAAATCATATAGGGACTGAAATATTCAATACAAGATTACAAAATTTTGATGAAAAATAGATATCTAGATATATGTACTCACAAAATGAAAGTGTAGAGGACACAAAATTTTTGGTTGGCAGCGTACACGCCCACAACACGCACATACACTCACTTCTATAAACACACGTACGTAAACCCCACCTCTATGAACACCTCCGAAGAACTGAGCCGGTAGATTTCGAAATTCATGAAGTTACCATAGGTGCCTCACTGTCGACGGGGATGTCGCCTACCACTGAAAACATAGCCCCATTAAATTCTAAAATAAATCAAAAAAATATGGGCAATCGTGCCAAGTCGAGGACTTAAATCCGAGTGAGCAGGTTGCACACACATGTAGCTGATCTACGATGAGTTCGCAACACCCGACAGTGATTGGCCAGTAGGGATTGTGGATTCTGTCCTAGTGGGCCAGTGGCCGGGGGTTAGAAGAGACTAGAGCGACACGTTGGGCCCTTAACAAAAATATTTTTTTCTTTTTTTTGTTGGCTCCGACTCCGAATCACCTTTCTTTTTTTTTTACAAGACGAATCACCTTTCTTTGGTCGGAGAATGTTCCCTAGCACAGTACACGCCCTTCGCTGCGTGCCCTTTGGGCGGGGGTGGGGGGTGACGACAGGGAAGACGACGAAGAAACGACTGACCGACCGGCCGGCGAGCGAACGCGTAAATTCAGTCTAGCTCGCAGTACACGCCCTTCGCTGCGTGCCCTTTGGGCGGGGTGGGGTGTGACGACAGAAAGGGAAGACGACGAAGAAACGACTGACTGACCGGCCGGCGAGCGAACGCGTAAATTCAGTCTAGTTCGCTTAATTCTAGCTGCAACGAAAATAGGTGGAAAACAGAGGCCTATCCCACTTCCTACTCCACCATAAATCATAAGTCAATTTGTCAAAGTCAGTCCTACACCACAAATCTATGTATGTATGTATAGAAGATATATAGCGAGGAGTGCTTCAATCCCCCACCCGAAGAAAAAAGACCCAAAAAAATTACACACACACACACGCGGATAAGGTTACTACTACTAGTGGAGTCATGGAGTTATTAGGTGCAACAGTGGCCATGCTGCTGATGCTCCTGCTGCCATTCGGCTGCGCGGGAGCAGCTGCAGCGGCCACCGGGGCGGTGACGGTGAGTAGTAACTGCACCAGAATCTGCGGCAACATCAGCATCCCGTTCCCATTCGGCATCGAGCCCAGCTGCTACCACTCCTCCGGCGGCTTCAACCTCACCTGCAACCACTCCTTCCATCCGCCGGAGCTGTTCCTCGGCGATGGCACTGTGCAAGTGCTGGACCTCCTTCCATCCGCCGGAGCTGTTCCTCGGCGACGGCACTGTGCAAGTGCTGGACATCTCTATTGGGTCTTGTTTAGATGGGGAGAGGAGAGAGATTGAAAAGTCCTGTAGCACTTCGTTTTTATTTGGTAAATATTGTCCAATCGTGGCTCAACTAGGCTCAAAAGATTCGTCTCGTGATTTACAACCCAACTATGCAATTAGTTATTTTTTTTATTTATATTTAATGCTCTTTACATGCGGCAAACAATTTGTGAGAGGAGAGAGATTGAAAAGTCCTGTAGCATTTCGTTTGTTTGTGGTAAATATTGTCCAATCGTGGGCCCAACTAGGCTCAAAAGATTCGTCTCGTGATTTACAACTAAACTGTACAATTAGTTATTTTTTTATTTATATTTAATGCTCTTTACATGTGGATACAAATTGATGTGATGGAGAGAAAGTATAAAAACTTGCAAATTCAATGTGCATCTAAACAAGGCCTTGAACACAGCACGGTACGCATCAACAGCACCGGCGTGGAGTTGTCTTATTTCGATGATCCCAACTACGGCCAGAACGCGACCAGAACATGGGGGGCTGGGCTCCCGCCCTGCTTCCTGTCCGAGTCAACAAATATGCTTCAGGCGATTGGGTGCGGCATCCTGGGAGGTGAGAACAACAGTTCGCTGAGCTCGTGCAGTGCTCTCTGCCCGACACTAGACTTGGCACACCTCCGTACTGTGGGAAATGGAAGCTGCTCGGGCATTGCCTGCTGTCAGGCGAGCATCGTTCTAGGCCTCTCTCTCTACACCATCCAGATCAACACGTTCGGCGGCTCTAGCCCAATAATAGGCGTTGCTCCTTCTGTGTACATCGTCGACCAGATTTAGGGGGTGTTTGGATGGTGTGGAAAAAGTTTTGCCTATATCACATCGGAATGTCAGAGGGATGTCGGAAGGGGATTTTGGATACTAATAAAAAAATAAATTACAGGACTCGTCAGGAAATCATGAGATAAATTTTTTAAGTATAATTAATCCGTCATTAGTAAATGTTTACTGTAGCACCACATTATCAAAATATGGACTAATTAGGCTTAAAAGATTCGTCTCGTAAAGTTATCGCAATCTGTGCAATTAGTTATTTTTTTAGACTATATTTAATACTTCATGTATGTGTGACAAGATTTGATGGGACAGGGCAAAACTTTTGCCCCTAGAATCCAAACACCCCCTTACCATTACGACTGGGGCTTGTTTTATGGGAAGGGTCGTCCTCATGCGCTTCCGGCCACGCTAGACTGGATAATTAATAATTCTAGATGTCCAACAAATATGATCACAGCTCCGGAATGTCGCGGTACCCACAGCTATTGCCAAGACTTCATTGCCGAGGCCCATGGTGGATATCTCTTCTCTATATCTATATCTATATCTATATCTATATTATATTTATATATATACAACTAAAACATTCGCGAGCAATCGTCCACTTCGCTCGTAGCGTCTGCCCGGCTCCCAGCGCACCACCCTGCTCGCTCAAGTGCGCCGACAAATGGGACCCATCCAGTTCACCCTGGTGCACCCCCGCTCCATTCCCTGGAGAGCAATCGTCCTCCGGCGTGCGATAGCCCGCTTCGCATGCCCGTCGGGCGCCGCTCTCCCAAAGACGTGGTGGACCCGGTGTCGCTTTTTCCCCATCGGCGCAGCTGCGCCCGCGCCCCCAGCGGCCATGCCGCCACCGCTGCCGCCGCGTCCTCCCTCTCGCGCCGCCCGCCACGTCCGCCCCCTTGCGCCCCGCGCTCTCTCCCTTGCTAGCCGACGGGGCAGGAGGTGGTCCAGGCTCAAGCGTGGGTTCAGGAGCCCCCGGTCGAGAAGGCGACCTCGGAATGGGAGCAGTCGCTCGTGGAGGGCGACGGCGACTCAACCGTGGCATTCAAGGTCCGGGATAAGGCGGTCTCGGAAGGGGAGCAGTCGTGCATGGATGGCGACGGCGACGGCGACTCAGCCATGGCCCAAGATAAGGAGGTCGCAGAAGCGGAGCAGTCGCGCGTGGAGGACGACGGCGACGGTGACTCGGCCATGGCGTTCAGGGCCCCGGATTTGAGGTCAACTGTGGTCTGTGGCGAGCAGTGTGGCCTATATTGGCATGGAGTTGGGGCATGGAGCAGATAAGTATCTCAGGGAGCAGGGTGTTGGCGGCGTCCATGGATGATGGGAGCAGCAGCACGAGGGATAAGGACATTCTCAGAGGTACAGATCTCACTTTACTTCTCTTATGATTCTGTTAAGCTACATTGTACCTGGCCCAGGTCCCGGCGCCGCATGGATGCGAGCTCCTGCTCGAGCTCCGGCGGCCACCCCGCGATCGAGGCCGCCGCCCCGACGGCCGACGCGGAGAGGCCTCTGCCCCGGGCGGCGCCTCCCTCGTCCTCCCCCAGCCGGCGCGGCTCCCTCTCTGGCTGGTGGCGGCGCCCGGCGACCCTCGCGGCCTCTCCCTCTCCGGGCGAGCAGCTCTGCTCCGGCCTCACGGGCGCTGGCGAGCAGGAGGCTGCGAGCAGCAGCAGTCCCGGCGAGCACGCGAGTCGTCGGTGAAGTGCCAACCTGTTCGTGTAGTAATGGAGTCCCGGCGAGCAGCAGTCCCGGCGAGCTCTGTTCTTTCCCAAATTTCTCTCAGTTTTGCGTGTAAGAAACTCAATTGACCTTAATCAAATTTGTTCTTCGTATATGACTCTATCAGTTTGGTTCAATGGCAGAGATCGAATTCTCAATAGTTTGAGAGATCTAGAGCTTCAAAATCAGGTAAATTTGATACACATTTGGAAATTTGAGATGCAGGTCCAAGTTAGCTTCATTTATATCGACCTATTTATGTGAACCGTAATGGTCTGTGCAAATTTTAAAAATTAATTTCTTTTTTCTAAAATTGCTATTTATAGTGAATCCATGAATAGCATAGTATTACTGGAGGTAAGGGAAGTTGTGAGAATGGATCATCAAATTTTTTTATCAGCCATATCTTATTCTGAGCCTGGTTAGGCTAATACTTATAATGGTTCACTTTTGATGCAATTTGGTAGGTTTAATCTGAATACTTTTTTAGAAAGCTGATAAATTTTCTATTCTTACATATGGTGAATTATTATCAACTTGAAATCTTCTCATAAGTGCAATTACAATGCACGTAGCAATAATTTTTTTTTTGGTCCTGATGGGTATAACTGATTTTAGGATTGCAGCATCCCGTGAATGCTCATGTTCATGCTTGCATTCCGTTGTTTTGACTGGCAGAATCCTAAATTATTATTTTTTTTAATATGCTCTTTTTTCTTGAGAGCACGCGTCTCATCTGTAGAGAGCTAACCAACTCTATGAACATATCTGATATTTGCCTTATGCATTGCCGGCCTTATTTTGGCAAGAACCAGGGTAAGGTGGGGGGTATTATTCATCCCTGTATATTAGTCCTACATCTATTGAATTTGCTGTACCACTTAATTTGGCCATACATTTATGGAGATAATGATTATTGTTTCTGTACAAAATTTCCTTTTACTGTGACTCCTTTTCAGCAGGTGAAGCTGGATAGTGCCAAAATTGCAGATGAAAGACTTCAGGATATGCTGAAAGATTTTAGCGTTTTAGAAGCCAACCTTTTATAGCCTATCTGCGTTACATCTGTTGTAGGATAGCGCAGACACTGGTTACATGCCCGTGCAGAGTATTTCTGCTACGAATCTTTGGGCTGCTTTGCTCTCTTGCATACATGTCGTCGTTTCAGTGAGCAAATGGTATGAGCAGAATATCTAATCTCTATGTGCAACTCTCTTAGTTGTGATGCTCTACCAATTTGCTATACTACATTTTTTGTATTAATTCACGTCCATACATATAAGACTGCACCCCATATAGAGTGTCACTGCATGGACACAGTTTACAGTCATCCGTGGTGCTAGAAAACAACTGAAGAAATTATGGTATTCCTATATGAATCTTAGTTTATTCACATGACCGCAGCCACCCTTCTATTTTTTAATGCATTTGGTGTATCGTCAGGTTAAAGGATCTATGTCTCCTATCTGATGATGTATGCATCTATTGCTTCATGGTCTCATTCATAGGTATGATTAGTGTAATGAACAGCAGTTACCATAGTTAGTCACAAGAATTGACAAGTGAAAAATGAAATTACAGCCTAGCAATGATGACCTGCTTGGATTATTGAAAGCTAATTTCTTGGACCCTTTGTGGACTCTAAAAGCAACAGGAAGCAGAAATGGCACCATTGATGGCAGCAACCAGCCAAGTTATGTTAGACATGTGCCAACTTTACTGTCAACAAATATTAAGAAGGCGAGACACTTCCTCGATGATGATATGTGCACGCACGATCCCTCATGATATGTGTATGATCAGATTCAATAATTGTTTTTGTTCCCTGTCAGCTGAGCAAAAAGGGAGCATTTGATCATGAAGGCGCTGCTTCTCACAGTAGCATGAGATCAGTCAAGAGGTAATGGCTGAATCATGTCAAGATTTAATTAATACCTTGTTTTGGCTGCACTGAACTTTCAGAAGTAGAAAGTAAAAGAAGAAAGAGTCATCAGTTCCAAATGGAAAAGATAATCAGGCCATTTTGTTCCAGTACTGCCATTTTCATGAAATTAAATGAGCCAGCATGTTGTTTAGCTTTTTTTAGAGATCAACAATACAACAACTTATTTATGTTTGTCATTTACAGACTACAGCGGGTTTTTTCGAGATGATTTGGCAAGGAGCAGGACCGTTTGCCTAGCCTTTCGTATCAAATCAATTATGCATCATTGTTAAGAAAAAAGTTGTGCATGTTTGTTTCTGTTCCATATTTTCAGTTATCACTTATGTGGTCCGCAGATGACTTTTGAAATAAGCACCAACCAAGATAAGGTTTCACCTATAAATCTATGCATTCATTTCCAAAGTTCTGAACTACGTGATTTGAATGGAATCAAGAATAATGGGAACCATCAGTCACTCTGTAGTTGCATTTTCTGTCTAATCAAGAATAATGGGAATCATCAGTCACTCTATATCCATTAATTAATGGTGAGAAAGTTACTTTTCCTCATTGTTATAACAACTGCAAAACATATTCAGCCTGATCGGGTGTGGTACAGGCAGTGTTGTAGCTGCTGCACAAGGTACCCAAACTACTACAACCAATCCACAGCAGCTGCGGCCCAAACAATAGTAAGAATCACAGCTGAGCAGGCCCATAGCCCTTTTTTTTTTTTTTTATACCATTCTCCCACTTGATAAATGCATCACTAGGAACACTGCTTCTGTTATCCTATCATGTGCCCTAATTTTTTGCACTGCTGTTTTTAGGAAATAACACATTTTCATTATCAATGCCGTCAACGCCGTCTGGCAGGAGAGGAATGTCGAGAAGGCGCTCAAGGAGATTCAGTCTGAGCACGCAACCGTGAAGCGTGCGACCTCGACCCTGGGGACATCATTGAGCTCTTGTACAACTGTTATTTGCGCTGATAAGACCAAAACTTTGACCGTGAACAAGATGTCTGCAGTGAAGCTTGTGGCAATTTTGAGGTGTCCTGATACAGTTTAGAGCTTTAAGGTTGATCGAGCCACTTATGATCCAACTGATGGGAAGATACATAATTGGCGAAGCTTGAGCATGGATGAAAATCTCCAGATGATTGCAAAGATCGTTGTGGTTTGTCATTGATGCAAGCATTGCCCACTCTGAGCATCAGTATGTTTCTATTGGGTCACTGCATCCTTTTCCATTTAGTGAGGTGAATAATGTACAAGGGGTAAGTAGCTAATTAATTTACATTATAATATGGTGTTCTTGCGTTTCCATGGAATCATCTGGATTCTTTAGCCTTGTTGGGTATTTTTCAGGACAAGCCATATAACGAGACGCAACTTCATGAAAAATAATTGATTCCTGATTCTGATCATAGCATTGACATTTTCCAGGAGTGCGCACAATATGCGTAAAGCAAGTGCCGGACATGAAGCTGTACAAGTAAAGCAATGTGTGGTCATATTTGTACTAAACTGCTAATAACTTGTATGAAATATTGATGTTCCAAGTATCAAGATTGCAAATTGCAATATTTGTTTTAGGTAATAATATAACACACGCTCATACATATGTTATCGTGCTATTATATTTTTCCGTTGCAACGCACGGGCATTTACCTAGTATGTGTAAATGTTCCCAGGGTTATCACGGCAATCCATACATTCCCGGCGGATGCGCAGGTATATACATTTTTATATATATTATATTCCCCTATCTTCATTATTCTACAGACAACCCTCTCGTTGCCCTTCTTAATTAATGTCATTGTACATGTTTGTTTAGACATTGACGAATGCAAGTATCCAGATACCTATATTTGTTATGGTCAATGCAAGAATACACCAGGAAGTTTTATTTGCCAATGCAACGCTGGTTATACAGGCAACTCTTCTCATCCAAATGGATGCAAAGGTACATGAAGTAAATAGAAAAGATAATTATAATTTACACTCGATGTTTTGGACAATAACATAATTGTCAAACCAAAACACTATTTTATTGGATTCTATTTATTATAGGGGTAAAAAGTCCATTTCCCAGCCTAAACCTTGCATAGCAGTTTAGACCACCTAGTTTAGCACTCTCAGTGGCACCCTTGCGGCGCGAGTTCGAACCCCAAGTGTGGCACACTTGCACGTTGTTTTCGGGGATTTTTCTCAGAGCGAGGTAAAAAAAATCCCTTGCCTGTCCCGCGTTTCCCAAAGCACAGGTAAAAGGACTGGCCCACTCACACGGTAACGGGCCCTGTGTGAGGGCGGGGCATAGGGTTCGGGGGTTTTCTCGGCCTGCGTGAGAGGTCTTCTACCTTAAGCACAAAGTTGCGAGTACTGTCTGCCCACCGCTGACCGAGTTTTTTTTTAGCAGTCCGATTTTTAACTATAAACTCATAAACCAGTTAATGTATGCCCTCCGGCTAACAAATTAAAGCTAGACAAATTGGTCCTTTAATTAGTCTAGATGTGGCTTTCTATTTATTTTCTAAAAATAATAAAATATGGCAATATCACAAAATTTGTAAATTGTGTACTTTAAATCAGAAAATATAAAACTAGTACACTTTTTTTTTCTAAAATTGTTATCTGTCTATTAATGATCTACTTAAAGTTATTTCAAAATTATTTATTTCTATTTCTATTTATTTTATTGTTCATAATCATGCTCAGTATTTACTTAAATTATCATTTTGCGATGTATCATACCAATACAAATGTTGTAGACTATAAGTACACAGAAATATGTTGAAGAAAACACCAACCTCGTAGAAACCATGCTCCATCACATGTAGATCCCTTTTAGGCGTTGCATGTCTAGTGCTCTACTTCATGTTGATTGCCTAAATAGGTTATTGGTTTCGAACAAGAAAAGTGCCTCAAACATTATGCAATCAACTAGTCATGCCATCAACATAAAGTAGAGTACAAAATGACAATATAAGCAATGAAACACTAGGAGCATGAATAGATAAGATCCATATCACTCCAAATATGGTATGAAAATATAGATAACAATATTCAAAAAAATGTTACTAGTTTCATGTTTTTCTGATTAAAATGAACTAGTTATGAATAGTTGGAGATTAAATCATGTTATTATTTAAAAAATATGAAACCAGCTTTCAAACTAGTTAAAGGACCAAAATTGCAGTTTTCACCATTACACGGCGTCTGATATCTGGTTTCATAGTTTAGAGGTCAAGAATTGATTCTCATGCAAATTGAAGGTTGAAAAAAAATGGACTTAAGCCTATTTATAGGATTCATGGTACCATGATATATAACAACATAACTGCATTTAGATAGAAATCTATTGATATAGGTCCATCCTTTGTATATATTTTTTTTTGAAAGATATTCGAAGTCATAATTTAAGAAATCGATTAGAACAAGGCATCATGCATTTTGTCTAGCAAAAGTAGTAGCAAACAAACTCTGGCGTAACTTTTGTTGTTCAAATACCTTGTTCCCTTATCCTTCTAACCTAATTTTTTCTCTTGTAGATTTACCCTTTTGCCAAGAAAATAGTCTTGTAATACTGCTTAACAGATCCTCAAACACACAAATCTTTTCTAACATATAGAGTTCAATATTTTTTTCTCCCTTTAAGTATGGAGTATATTCTAGACGTTGATGAGTGCAAGGACCAAGAAGTATACTCGTGCTATGGGATATGCCAAAATTTCCCTGGAAGTTTCCATTGCCAATGTCCAGATGGAACCTATGGAAATTCTTCCATAAAAAGGGGGCTGCATTACAATCAAGAATTCGTTTACAGGTTATAAAGCATTTATTGCAACATACCAAATCTTTCTCACCCTAATTTAGAAATTAAACATTTAAGTGGCCCGATATAATATCTACCATTTAATCATAAATGTGTCATGTCATTATCTTATTAGGTCTAAGCGTCGGACTAGGAGTCGGTGGGGGAACGAGTCTTTTGATTCTAGCCCTTGTTGGCCCCTACATAATGCGTAAAATCATGGGCTACTATTGCAAAAGGTGAAGAGAATGAAACATAATTTTTTCAAGCAAAATCATGGGCTACTATTGCAGCAGTTAATATCACGTAACGCAGACATTGGTGAAAGGATGATAATTACCTTACGAGATATAGAGAAGGCAACAAACGATTTTGACAGAGCTCGCATCATTGGTGGTGGAGGCCATGGTGTTGTGTTTAAAGGAATTTTAGATCTGCATGTTGTGGCAATCAAGAAATCAAAGATAGTAGTACAAAGAGAAATCAATGAATTCATAAATGAAGTTGCAGTTCTTTCTCAAGTAAACCATAGAAATGTGGTGAAGCTCTTAGGATGTTGCCTTGAGACAGAAGTCCCGTTGCTAGTATACGAGTTCATTTCAAATGGAACCCTTTGTCATCACCTTCACATTGATGGACCCATATCACTATCATGGGATGATCGAATGAGGATAGCAGCTGAAGTTGCCAAAGCTCTATCCTATCTGCATTCAGCGCTTCAATGCCAATATTTCATAGAGATATTAAGTCTGCAAACATACTTCTTGATGATGCTTTAACGGCAAAGGTTTCAGATTTTGGAGCTTCGAGGTAGATCCCAACCGATCAGACAGGAGTGACTACCGCAGTTCGAGGAACAATGGGTTATTTGGATCCAATGTATTATTACACGGGCCGGCTAACAGACAAGAGTGATGTTTTCAGTTTTGGCATTCTTCTTGTAGAACTGCTTACTCGAAAAAAACCATATGTCTATAGGTCATTGGACAATGATGGTCTTGTTTCACATTTTGTCTCACTACTTGCCGAAGGCAAACTAGTTGACATAATTGATCCTCAAGTTATGGAGGAGGAAAGTGGAGAAATCCAAGAAGTAGCCACACTAGCAGCAATGTGCACGGAATTAAAGGGAGAAGATAGGCCTACAATGAGGGAAGTGGAGATGACCCTTGAAAGCTTGCTAGTCAAGAAAAGGCAAGTTCATTATACTAGAACTCCAATGAGGAACGGTGGTGATGAAGCTACAGCTCATTACATGGCACTTGGTCGTGATTGTAAGGAAGCTAGCAGGCAATACACTATGGAAGAGGAAATTTGGTTATCAGCAAGCTATCCCCGGTGAACTTTTGTTACAGCCATCACATCTTTGTTCTCGTTGAAATTAGTATGTTGACAATTTTTTAATGAAATGCATTTTCGTGGCTTCGGTTGTGGATATTTCCATTCATAAATGAAGCATAAGCCTATCAGCCATCACATCTTTGTTCTCGTTGAAATTAGTATGTTGACAATTTTTTAATGAAATGCATTTTCGTGGCTTCGGTTGTGGATATTTCCATTCATAAATGAAGCATAAGCCTATTGTGCTTATATTATTTGTTAACTGAACATATGTGAGATGTTTTTCCTAATTCGCATGCTTAATTATTTGTTCAAACAATGGTGTTCATCATTTATCTACATTATTATGCAATTATGCATTCTTGAGGTAAATGCAGCATAATTGCAAAAATATAATAGCAATGTACGTTTGGACCAGAAACTGGGCATCTACAAGCACAGTCTACAATTGAGAAATGAAATGTAGCTTGGAAAGTATTGCTGCATGCATTGAAATTTGTCATTGTCAACTCAAACCCAATATGCAATCAAGGAAAGAAATAAAACTTGCCAGATTGACGGTCATGAAGTACGCTCTTACTCAAACCAACTCACCCATTCAGAGTATGGCTTTTGCTGTAATATAGCTGTTTTCTTCTTTTCCCGCTTTTTCTGATTCTTTTCAGTTTTTCCTTCAGTGTTGCAAGCCGTGGCTTGCACTGTATACCCGTTTTGCTACCCTCTTAATGAAAAACGTGCGGAAAAAAAAAAAGAGTATGGCTTTTGCTGCCAATATGTGTGTGTTACGTTCATTTTCTCGGAAAACTAGAGGCGGCTAGCTAGCAGTGCTATTGACCAATGGAGAGGTATGCGCTTGCCAGCGCTGGTGGCCTGAGCGTGAGCATGTACAAGCTGGTGAGCACGCCAGTAGATACGACCAGAACTGAAGCACTGCGCGGCACGGTACAATTGGACTATGCCAACATCGATCAAATCAACAAGCAGAACTGAGGCGTGAGCGAGAACGAATCAGAGGGTTGGTGACCAGCGGTGTAGGAACTAGGGAGAAAGACGGAAGCGAACGAATGTACTGGCCTTGTTCAGTTGCAACAAAATTTACAACATTCTCCACTCTCTCTCCATCACATCAATTTCTACCCGCATGGATGGAGCATTAAATGTTAGTAAAAAAATAACTAATTATACGGTTTAGTTGTAAATCACAAGATGAATCTTTTGAGTCTAGTTGGACCACGATTGGACAATATTTGTCAAATACAAACGAAATGCTACAGTGCAGAGAATGCAAGTTTTTCACGAACTGAACAATGCCTCAAATAAAAATGTGAAATTCACACTGCTACTGATCTAGCTAGTGGTGGGGTTGACTGCGGAGGCTGGCACCAGGGCAATGCTTGTAACCTGTTTTTGACGATCTGAAGGCTGAAGCCGCCACATGATACAACATTCAACACAGTAACATTATGGTAGTACTGTCGGTGCCCAAGCCGCCACACGCACTGTGATAGACAGTACATGAGAGTGCTTCTACCCCCAAAACTGAAGGTCTGTCAGTGCTAGTAATAATTAACAGAGCAGCAGGCGCTGATGGCCAGCAGCCGGCCTGAGGGTATGCATGCCGGCCGGTCGTCATCGAGCACGCACGGCAGGAGGTGTCCACGTTCAGCGTCAATTCAGAGCGTTGTGTTGTTATATCATCACCTGGTAGATACTCCTAAAAGATGTCAGATGTGTAGGACAAAAAGCTCTGAAAAGCTGGAGTAATCCCTGAGAAAAGGTGCTGCCCCGTCGCCACAATGCGCCCTCCTGCAGGGCTATCATCTCCTATGACATGGACACTAGACGAGGACGTGGAGGCTGGGGCAGTACACCAGACTGTAGCGTTGGGGAAGGCCTAAGGGAGGAAATGCTTTTACCATGACAGACTAGTAAAGTAGATCCACATCCATTGCTTTGTAACGTACTCCTTTTCGTATAAAAAAATAGAAGTTATTTTGGACAAAGTTTAGATAAAACATTAAGAACATAAATTATGAATAACTTTTAAGTTATTAGGTTTGAAAATATAAAAATCATATAAATAGATTTATTTTAAAAAATACTTTTATAAAAGTATAAATATATCACTTTGGAATGAATATTTTTATAAAAAATATGAAGTCAAAGTTATACTTTAAAACCGTGTCGTTGTTCTATAAACGATTTCTATTTCCAACATGGAGGAGAGTACTTGGTACACATGACAACTATTACTAGCAAGTATTACAGTGGCTGCTCCACACAGAGCCATCCCTGGGCATGTGCAACGTGAGCGACAGAGCAGGGCCTCCAAATTGTATAGGCCTCCAAGTATATAGCTACAGCAGCCGCTTTGGCCCATTAGTTACCACTCACGGCAGTCGGCAGCCATGAAGCTCAATAAACAATAGTTTCGTATCCGGCCCGCTGGACGTCGCTTTGTTTCCCAGGCAGGGACGTCGCTTTGTTTCCCAAATCCCAGTTCCCACGATCGCAACAAAGACGCAAACTCCTATCGCCGACGCCGGCCCTAGCCCTATCGGCCGGCGGCCGACGGCCACGAGAGCGTCCGAGCAGGCAGCGGCGAAGCGTCGAGCGTGCCGACTGACGGCGGCGCTCAGGCCCTCAAGGTATTATTATTATTATTATTAATGATTCTTTTTTTAAATTCATCCACAATCACAGCACAAAGCCACGAACTAAATTTTATTTTTTTGATATTATATCATAAATTTAGTCATATTTATATTATATCGTAAATTTAGTACTATTTTTTTTCTAGGCCAATAGGCCTCATTTTTAGTTTTGTACAAGGCCTTCTCCGGGACGGCCCTGCTCGACGATTCTTGCATGTAAAAAACGTGTTAATACTTCAAAATGTCTGAAAACAGAGTTCTTAACTTCTTATCAATACAGCATAGATTCGGTGATAAAGGCCAAAGCAAGGACAGATCACCCGGTGTGCATAATAACAAGCAAAAAGGAAGACAAAACATGTACGTACATAGAGTAGATTTTTCGTGAAAACACAGAATGCGTGCATGCTGGTTCACGATGATATTGCAGCCAAGCCGCCGATAAACTACCGGCACTCTGTGGACGGTATGGGGTCCGGTATTTTTTTTCCCCACACTGTTCTGTCCTGCATTGATGAAGAACTCAGCTTTGGGACATTTTCAAGTGTTGACAACACGTTGGCCACCATGTGCAGAGGCAGCACATCTTCATAAAAACACAGAATGCGTGCACGCTGGTTCACAATGATATTGCTGCCAATAAACTAGCAGCACTACAGACGGTATGGAGTCCGGGATTTTTTTTTTCCCCCACTCCGATCTTCATCACCAAACTATCCTGCATTGATGAACAACTCAGCTCTGGGACATTTTTGAAGCGTTAACAACACGTTGGTCCACCACGTGCAGTGCGAGAGGCCGGCGGCACCCTGGTCCAACAGCGAAGGCGTTGAATAACGCAAGCAGGGAGAACGTGCCCATTGGCGGCACTAGCTTCTCGTGCAAGAGACGAGACGAGATTAGGAGAACAAAATATAAGAGAAAATAAAATGAAGTGGAAGGATTCGGCAAAGGGACGCGAGCGACGTATCAACGGAAGCCGGCTGGCGCTGCCACGAGTGATGGATCGGCCAGTGCTTATCCCAGGCCAGACTCCTCTTGAGACGTCGCCTTCCCAGGGCTCGCTGCAATCGCCATGTCACCGTGATGGGCCTCTTCTTATCGTTGCGAGTTTATTTTTTTTCCTTTTTCTTTTTTGAAAACGCAAGTTGCAAGTTTATTTTTGGAAAAAGAGAACCAGCAAGCCGGCTGGACACGTCAAAGTACGAGACCCTTTTTTTTTGCTAATATATAATAGGAATTATTAGCCCGCCAAAGCCATGCCGGCGTCAGCGTCACGCCCAGCTTTGGCATGGCATGCAGTCATTTTTGTGACACCGTGCAGACCATTTCTGTGATACTGGAGGACGCGTCACGCGTGTCTACTCCCTCCGTCCACAAATAAATGCACCTCTCCCGTCTCAAGAAGTCAAATTTCTTAAAGTTTGACTAGCAATATATCAAATAATACCAACATTTATATATACAAATAAGTATATTATGAAAGTATATTTCGTGCTCAACTTAAGAATACATATTGCATATGATAAATATTAATATATTTTTATATATATTTGGTCAAATCTAAAAAAAGTTTGGCTTCTTATGAAACAAAAAGTGCAATTATTTGTGGACGGAGGGAGTAGTTCTTTTCAGTTTCCATGCAGGATAGTATGGCGATTGGATTGGACACTACTACAGTACGTCCGCACCAGCACCATCTCGATGGTGCGTGGATCTTTTTGCTTGCAGGAGCATGAGGCAGCAGAAAACACACACAACAGACTGCAAAGTGCAAAGCACAGCGCATCAGTGCCAGCTTGCCGCGCGCACAAGCACAAGCAAGCAACAGTATAGCAGGGGTGCTGTGAAAAAGGGCAGAGAAAACCTGCGTTGGCACGGCAAAGATGTTGTCAATTGCGATAAGGTCAGAGGACACAGCAGCATCAGAAAGATCGTTTCCACAATGCAAAGATCTCGCAGCATTCAAGTTCAACACAAGCAGACAATTTCATCGCCTGTCTCGAAATAGCTCAGGACGTTGACAGATTACCCCCAAACAAAAGAGCTTCGGGGCTTGTTTAGATGGGGAGAGGAGAGAAATTGAAAAGTCCTGTAGCACTTCGTTTGTATTTGGTAAATATTGTCCAATCATTGGCCCAACTAGGCTCAAAAAGATTCGTCTCGTGATTTATAACCAAACTATGCAATTAGTTATTTTTTATTTATATTTAATGCTCTTTACATGCGGCAAACAATTTGTGAGAGGAGAGATTGTAAAGTCCTCAGAAGCATTTCGTTTGTTTGTGGTAAATATTGTCCAATCGTGGCCCAACTAGGCTCAAAAGATTCGTCTCGTGATTTACAACCAAACTGTGCAATTAGTTATTTTTTATTTATATTTAATGCTCTTTACATGCGGGTACAAATTGATATAATGGAGAAAGAGTGAAAAAACTTGCAAGTTGCATGTGCATCTAAACAAGGCCTCGGTTCAAAAAATTGTCTCAGGAGGACTGGAGGAGTATTAATAGTCAGCTTATCCAACCAAGTGATGATCCACAGTGGGACACAAGCCGCCATTTGGAGCGTCTGCTTCAGCTCCACCGTCTCTATTACGTCACCTGTTGGACTGGGTGAACTGGTTTTCATCTGTGGCATGGATCCTTAACGAGGCCTTGTTCGGATGGCCCTTATAATTCCAACTTTTTCCACTCTCTCTCCATCACATCAATTTCTACCCATATATATGGACCATTAAATGTTAGTAAAAAAAATAATTAATTACACAGTTTAGTTGTAAATCACGAGACGAATCTTTTGAGCCTAGTTGGGCCACGATTGGACAATATTTACCACAAACAAACGAAGTGCTACAGGACTTTCTAATCTCTCTCCTCTCACAAATTGTTTCCCACATGTAAATAGTATTAAATATAAATAAAAAAAAAATAACTAATTACATAGTTGGGTTGTAAATCACGAGATTTAATCTTTTGAGCCTAGTTAGGCCACGATTGACAATATTTACCAAATAAAAACGAAGTGCTACAGGAAAGGGTTGGAATTTTTCCAACCCCATCCGAACAAGGCGCAAGTCCATTGCTTAACTTCTTTTATATCTACTTAAGGCAGAAACTAAAGTGCCAAATTCTGCCAAGATCTTCTGGGCCATGAAGTGATGAAGGCATGTGCTTCTACTGGAATGAACATTTTTACATGCCAAACTTTTGGTGTCGTCCAACTTTACCATCATGTCACCACAATAAGAACACCTCCAGGAGAACAAGCGTTTACAAACAGAAATTATTGGGACTTCTGTCCTATCACTATCAGAGCACGGCAAAAGGAAGATTTCCCAGTAGTGGAAACTGGAATAGAACGATTGCCTTTGAATTTACTGACGCCACCCAAAATTTTCACCCCCTGCACTTGCTTTCCGGATTGAAAGGCTGTGACCGGACCAAGTGTACAGCAATGCATTTGTTACCTCAACATTTGCAGGTTTTCATTTATTCATGCCTTCTAGTACAAGAACTTGGAGCAGCAAGGCCAAGAGGACCCAAAGATGGCATGATCTGCGGAGATTTTTGAAAAATGTCCAAAAAGATGCAGGTAGCCCAGATGCAGGGGATGGATCAGCAGATCAGGGCTGCATGATATGGCAGCGAAGGGGATAGTAGTGCCAGAAGAGATTGTAATCACCCATGTGCAATCCGCAAGTCGATGGAGAATCCCTGCACATGGTGCCACAAGTTCAAACCGGCAAGATTTGCCGTTGCAGCATTTGATCCATCCGAGCAAGAGAACATAGTAGAGTACATGTACAATGCACTTACAGTACAGTACAGGGCGCAGCAAAAAAAAAAAAAAAAAAGGAAGGCACTGACAGATCATCATCTCCACCGACCACCATCGATGGAGCTATCTACAACTTACATTCTGCACAAGGAGGAAGAGGAACACGGGTGACCTTGCTCTCAGCGATCCATTCCAGCACGACGTGAACGAACCTCTTGATGAAAACAGCAGCAGCTCAGCCCTTTGGTGGCTGCCGCCCAACCATACTGATCTCTCCAACACGGAGCATGCGGTTGTGCTGCTCCGGTCGCGAACCCCAGCAACAAGTTTATTGCCGCTCTTGGCCACTACTCTAATATACAGTTTGCAAGTGAAGGGCACAATTCTTGGAACTCACTTCACTTCACACGTCGATGAAACAGAGCTTGCCATCTATCCTATTCTGCACTGCCTTGATCGCGGCGACACGGGCAGCTGTGGCCGCTCTGTTTGCAGCCATGACTGCCTTGTTCACCTGCTCCTCTACTCTTGGGAGGTGGAAGGCGCAGTCAGCAGCTCTTCGAGCAGCCTAGTTGTACAATGAAACAAACAATGTGAGTTCCTCAATCAAAGGAGGCGGCATATCGATTACCGATTTGCAACAATGGGGAATTGTTGAATACCTGAAGGGCACGCTGAACAGCTGGGTCTGACAGAGGCAAGGAGTTCTTGAGAATTCCGGAATCCCACTCCCCCGCTCGTTCATCCCCATTCCGAAACGCGTACATCCCGAACCCCTGTTTCTTCCCTTCGTGCCAAGAGCCCTCGTAGCTGTGTCCATTGGCGAAGCTGTACACGCCAAAGCCGTGGATCTTGTCTGCAAAGTACTCCCCTGCATACCGATCGCCATTCCTGCAGAGCATTTCGTTGACAGAACAAGAATTAGCGATGGAACAGTTCGCAACAATGCAAATGGTATTGATCTGATTGATTGGGCACCAAAGGATAAAGATGGGACATCTGCAAGCAATGTCACGGTGTTCAGTTCACCTGAAATGGTAGCAGCCGAGGCCGTGCTTGACGCCGCCCTTGAACTCGCCGGCGTACGTGCTGCCGTCGGAGCAGGTCTGTGCGCCGATGCCGTGACTCTGTCCGCCGGCCCACTCGCCCGCGTAGCAGTCGCCGCTGTAGAACCGGTAGACGCCGTGGCCGTGGCGGAGGCCCTGGCGGTACTGGCCGCGGTACCGGCTGCCGCGCGCCCAGCTCTCGACGCCGTGGCCGTCGTACTTGCCGTCCACCCAGTCGCCCTCGTACTTGCCCTTGCCGAAGAAGCTGTACACGCCGCTGCCGCTGCACCGCCCGCCGTGGAACTCCCCTCGTAGCGGTCCCCGTTGCTGTAGAACTCGACGCCCTCCCGCACGTCCGCGCGCAGCCCCGACCTCCCCTTCTTGTCCCGCTGCTGCTGCTGCTGCGGCTCCTCGCCGTCGCCCTCGCCGATGAACCACTGCACGGAGGCGGCGAGCGCCGCGGGGGGCGCGCGTGCGGGTCCGCCGCGCGACGGCCGCCGCCGCGGCGAGCGCGAACCCGGCCGCGGCCGCCAGGAGCGCGAGGTGGTGGCCCCCGCCCCCGCCGCGCAGGAGCAGCGCGATGAGTGCGAGGACCGGGAGGAGGAGGAGGAGCAGGACCAGCGCGGACTGGGATGGGCTGGGAAGGAGGAGCCGGTGGTGCGCCCGCCGCAGCAGCGCCCGGGGCTTGCCCAGCAGCGGCGCCTGCGCCTTCTTGTCGTCGGGCTCCGGGTCGTCCAGCGCGTGGAAGGGCGACGCGCCGCCGCCGCCGCCGGGGCCCGCGCGGACGGTCGGCGAACGGAGCAGCGACGAGGGTGTCCGCGTCAGCTTACCGGCCCCGCCGCCGTGCCCGTCCATGCCTCCCCTCCGTCTCGCCCCCGCCGCGTCAGCTCCGCTCCGCTCCCGCGAACCGTGCCTTCCTTGGCTTGGGCGCTTGGCTCTGTGCCTCTGTCTCTCTCGTCGAGCTGCCTCCTCCAAGACGGATCGATGGATCGACGACGCGGAGGGAGTGGTTGGGAAGTGGAAGAGAAAAGAAGAGGGGGGAGTGGGCCGGCGAGGCGTCTCTTATAACCACCGGACCGGACGGCGGTGGGCAGCTTCCTCCTCTCCTCTCCTCTCCTTCCCTTGGCGCGGGCTGAGCCTAGTCCGAGCTGGCAGCGCGAACCGCCGCTGCGCAGAGCAAATCCGGATGTGATCCCCGCGCCGCCTCCCGATCCCGACCCGCTAGGCGCGGCGCGGGAGGGACCACACCGTCGTCGCTCTCACTTACGCCTGGGGCCCATCCATCACGGTGTACGTGTGGGCCCGGTCCCCGGGCTGGCCAGTCGCAGGGCGGGGTTGGCCAACCAATGGTTTTTTTCCGGTTGCGGTGGCTGGTGGGTGTGGGGCGCCGCGCGCAGGAAAACATTTCGCACGTGGCGGAGATATCTGGTGCACGGGTGACGGGTCCGGTTCCGGTCCGGTGGACCGTGGACGACATCACGACGTGCAAGGTGGCGGGCCGTGCCTTGTGCAAACGGGCTGCCTGTGTCCGGCGCTCCAAGAACTCTGCTCGCGTGCACGGTTCCACGCTTCACTGGCGCTCGCTCTGGCAGTCTGGCAGACTACGAATCAGCGAAATCAGCTACTCCCTCCGTCTTAAAATAACCTATTTTTTTTTTTTTTTTAAAAGACTGCGTTTGACCATTCATCTTATTTAAAAATTTTATATAAATATCATGTATCTTGTTATGACTTATTTTATCATTAGAGATATTTTAATAATAATTTATTTATTTTATAATTTATACAGAATTTTTAAATAAGACAAATAATCAATACGCCTTTTTTAAAAAATCAAAGAAGTAGGTTATTATGAGACGGAGGGAGTAAACTAGTAGGAGCGCGGGAGAGGAGGGAAAAGAGATTTTTTTTTCCAGCATGAATAGAGGAGGGCAAAAAAAAAGGGACAGTGAACAGTAACATGCCCGTACTGTACTTAGAACAGTGCTTTTGTGAGAGGGACACTGTTCATGAACAGTAAAATGTGAGAGGGAGGGGAGTATACAGCTTTAAGTATATAGTTAGATTAGCGGCCCGAGGTAGTATTTTTTCTCTCACAATAAATTAGGCAAATGTACTTTCAACTAGCCAAGCAAGCAGGGCGAAGAAGAACGAGGAAGCTTGTCGGCTTGACCTCTGTCTCAAAAAACATGTAATCATGTGGTTTGAATTATGTCTCAAAAAATATGTAAATCTATGATGAGATCAGCTTTAGGTGGGACCTACTAATAAAAAAAAAAAATATGGATCTCACTGCGGAGGTGGAGCTGGCTGTTGAGAGGTTTCTAGCTGTCAATCGTCCTGTTCATTTGTCTTATCAGTCGGATGAATAATATTTTTCTCTTACAGCAAATTAGTTGACTTATCTTATCAATCGACTTATATGATCAGCCGAACACCCTAAATGTATATATGAACTTCTAAAGAACACTCTACTAGATAGATGTCTATATGTAAAAGAGGTAAAAACGTACATAATTTTACGTAGTATCTCCTAATCTGGCCTTAAAAATTAAGATTTATGTTTATGTTTTATAAGATGGAGGGAGCAGTATTCTTAGCTCCTCCGCCCGCAGACACGTCCTTGCTCCGACGCTCTGCTCCCTCCTCAGTCGTCACGCCGGGGAGCCATGTGACCGCGCGCCGCCTAGACCTAGCGCTGCGGCTTTGGCGCTTTGCCGTTGCAGCTACAGTCTTCGAGTGCAAACTGCAAAGTGCATCCATCCATGGCCAAGCAAAGTTCATTGTAAAAGTAGGCGTCCTGAAGTGACGGACACACTATAGGAGCCGTGTAGCACGACCTTGTAGAGGGGAAAAGATGGACGCTCACATATGCAGCCCATGCACCAATCGCTTCAAGTTCATGTTAACATTGGCCAATTTTTGCATGGCTCTAACTTTAGAAATAAAAACGCAGTAGCAGTTTTCCTCCTTCAAGCCACCAACAAAAGCCATCATCACTCCTCTACTCATGGCGAAGTTGTTGAAATTCTTCAGATGAAAGTGAGCTGCAGGTTTTATATTGACTTTTGATGAAAAACTCCATCAATCTAGAAAATATTCTATTATGCTGATTATTTTAAACAAAATATATAACAATGGCGTCAGTAGGAAATTGTTCATTGAAAAAAGCTGTATGGACTATTTGCAGAACATAAGAAAAAAAGAAAACTATTTGCTGCTAGCTAAAGGTTATATAGATACAAAATAGAAGTGTAATTGGTATTATTGCCGCACGATGACTTGATTTTTTGAGAATCATAGTGAATATGCACAATGATCTATAGTCTTATAAGTACTTTTACTGCAGAGTGTGGAGCCCTATCGTGAATCATAGAATCATACATTGGCCTATCAATGATAAATTCATCCATTCTCTGCATGAGCCCTAAACATTTTATATCAATTTTCCATATGATAATCTAACTCTTGATTTTTTTTTGGGTTTTTTAGAAACTTAAAGCCATTTTCTATGGTTTAAAAATATTATAATAATTTACACATATTTTCATTAAAAGAGGACAACACTAAAAGTACTATAAATTAAGGTAGTATGGTGCTAATTTAAATGGTTTTGTAAGTTTAGGTTAAGATATTTGATTTTAGCGCTGGAATAAAAATTAGACTACGAAACGATAATCAGAAAAGATAGAATGGTTTCTATTCTTTTATTAGGCCCGTTTGCCTACTTTGACTTGGAATTCCATGTTTGTTGATGGTGTTGTGGTGCTTTTATTTCAAGCAAATAGCTACTGCTTCGGAAGGCCTCGACGGAAGCAAGAGAAAGTAGTAATAAAAAAGTGGAATCAATCTTTTCATTTTCTAGGCCAAGAATTTGATGTACTTCCTCCGTCCCTAATAAGTGTCGATGTGGGATGTGTGCCACAAATTTGACTTGATTTATAGAAAATATGTGCAATATTTATATCCTCAAATATTTTTTTTTAAAAACTAGATCTAAATATCTTTCCGATAACACTAATTATGATACTAATCGATGATATTTATTATTTATTAAAATTGCCGGCAGTTGTTTCTCGGGAAGCGAAGCGACACTTATTTAGGGAGTTGCTACGGGCTTCACAAGAATTTGTTGGAATTGCAGTTTCCGTCAAAATAGGCTGTCCAAACAATAAAATTCTAATTCAATTAAATTTTCTATACATCCTAACAGGCCGTTAGTTTTTTCTTAATTCCATTTTTTTTTGAGAATTAGAATTTTTTTAAAAAAGTGAGACCCGCATGGACCCAGCCCAGCCCAAGGCAGGCCGACAGGTAGTGCCGAATGTGTGTGCGTCGGCCCACTAATAAAAACGGGATCATCAGGGGAAAAAGCTAGCGCTCCCCTCCTCTCTCCAGTCGGCGGGCGGGGCGAAAACCGAATGCCAGCCGCGCACGCGCGGAGTGCCCCCCCCCCGCGCCGCCAAGCGGCGGCACTGCAGCAGGCGCCAACTCGAAAAAGGATGCCCCAAACCTCCCACCATCCCAAGGTTCCGAAGTTCGAATGCCCCACGAAATCCCCGGAATCCCTTCGGAACGGTCGCCATCGCCACAATTTCGAAATCCAAATCCTCCCACGCCGCGCGTCTCCTCCTCCCCCACTCCTTTTAAATTTCCATCCCCACCTCCCATTCCAGTCCCACACGAATCGCGCACGCTCCCCATCCAATCCGCGCGCACCAACCCCCAATCTCGGCCGCCGCTACTCGCCGCCGCTCCGGCAACCGTCTCCCGAGGTCCTCGACGGCGGCGGCGGCATGGACGCGCTCCCGGAAGGCGTGGTGCAGCACATCCTGTCGCAGCTCAGCAACGCCCGCGACGTGGCGGCCTGCGCCGCCGTCGCGCGCTGCTGGCGCGGCTGCCTGCCCTTCCTCCCGTCGCTCTACTTCCCGCGGGGCGCGTTCGAGGCCGTGGGCGGCGGGCCGGCGTCGTCGGCGGCGGCCGTGGCCGCGGCCGACGACGCCATCGGCCGGATGGTCGACGCCGCCGCGCGCCCTCGAGGAGCTCGTCGTGTACTGCCCCTTCTCCGCGCCGCTGCTCCCGCGCTGGCTCGCGGCGCGCCGCCACGCTGCGCGTGCTCGAGCTGCGGGTGGACTCCGCCGCCGCCGCCGCCGCCGATGACGACGACAAGTCGGCCCACCTCGACTCCGTCGGGGTGGCCGCGGGCCTCGAGGAGCTCAGGCTGTGGGGGCTCACGATGACGCGCGCGCCCGCGTGGGGCCGGATGGAGCGGCTCCGCGTGCTCGAGGTCGTCGGCGCCGTGCTGGAAGAGTCCGCGGTCAACGGCGCCGTCGCCGCCTGCCCCAACCTCACCGACCTCGCGCTGCTCGGGTGCGAATGCGCCGGGGAGGCGGTCGTCTCGCTCCCCCTGCTCGAGCGGTGCCGGCTCGACTTCGTCGGCTCTGCCAACTGCTCTCTCAGGTTCGCCGCGCCCCGCGTCGAGTCCCTTGAGATCCAGGGCTTCTGCTTAATCTCTCTGCAAGGTGGCCACCGTCTCAGACACCTCACGATCTCCAAGAACACTGGTACGCTCCGGAGGCCTCCACGCGTTCCCCTGCGAAACAGATTTGGTCCGTTTCACATTGCCTGATGGTCACTGTTCAAAAATTGGATTGTTTAGGTAGTGTGTATCATGTTGAGATGGGGAAGCTCCCGGAGTTGGACCATCTCTCGCTGCGCGGCGTCCAGTGGAGCTGGGGCGCAATCAGCTCGGTGCTGCAGTGCGCTGGCGAGGTGAAGCACCTCGTGATGAAGGTTGAGTTCTGCGGTGATTATGACACGCTGCAGCCATTCCCGGAAATCGACCTCGTCGAATTCTTCAACAGCTACCCGAAGCTTCGCAAGTTCGAGATCCATGGCGCCATGTTCGCGGCGTTGTGTCAGAAGAACAGCCTGAAGAAGGTAATAAGCCATGCCATACCACTTTCTGTGTTTGCAATGTTTGACTACTGGACTTCTGGTTAGTGTATGGCCTAGCTAACTCTGCTCTGCCAATGCAGTTGGATTCAAGCTTCGTGATACCTTTCTTGGAGCAAGTCCTGGTCACCGTGCGGTCACCTCTGAATGCTGAGCAGAAGCTGAGCACCCTCGAGTCCCTTGTCAGGTACAGCGTGAGGCTAAGAAGGATGATCATTAGGATATCGCAGATGAAGAATTGCCATGATGGGGCCGATGATTTCTTTGAGGAGATTTGCAAGTTCACTTACATGAACAGTGGGAGAGTGTGCTTAGAGTAGAGGAGTTGCTGCATTTTGCCATTTTTGAAGTGAGTTAGCACTAAACCAAGGCAGCTTTTACCCAATGCTGTTTGCTTAGGACAGTTTAATTGCATAATTTATTGTTTGTTTTGTTGTTCACCCAGCGTGATTGCCTGAATGTATCTGCACTCCAGGCTAGAAATCATTTGGTTTTACTTTTCTTTGATTCCTGAATCCAGAAATGTAATAAACAAACTTGGTTTGTTGCTGTTCTTTGACCTGCACCATTTTTTTTTCATTGTTACAATGTATGTAGTTTGGTAAGAAAATATGTACTTGATTGTAGCCATTCGCCCATTTGGCTGCACATTATTCAGTGGCTGGTTGGCTTTATCGACAGAACCTGTAATCTAATGACATTGCCACGAATCCATTTATACAACTTCCAGCATAAATTGCAAGATGATAATGAATTAATGTGTCACAGCAATGAATAATTCTAGACATTCACAGGAGTACCAATTTTATCATTGCCATAGAGTACCCTACAATCCAAATGGTGTGCCCTCCAGTTAACACATACAACTGTTGAATAAACCAAGCCAAGCAAACCTATTGATCTGCATTTTGCTATTCCTTTCTGAATGAAGTGAACCATCAAATGGTCTATTCTGTTATAGTATCTGGTTGATCATGATTCCAATATATGGAACCCAGAATTCCAGACTTAAATACTTGACACATCAAAGGAAAATTGGTATTACTCATCAAAGGAGAAGGCCTACACACAAACGGTGATGGATGAACAGAACATATAACTCATTATCTCAAGCCAATTTGCTTCAGACACTAACAAGAATCCCAGATCATCTCAAGCCTGTACTTGTAACTTGTATCCTCTTGTCTATATACAAGAAATGTTATCTAGATGAGTTTCTTCTTTCAGAAGAACTGTTTGATATGCCACGATTGCAAAACTGAGGCTGCAATACAGACAGCGAGGGATATAAGGCTCAGCCGCTCAGCCATGTGATCCTCACTTGCGTCCACTCACTCAGGTCTCACAAAGTCACAAGTCTGCTGCTCTGTAAACATAAGCAATTTGTCTTTTAAACAGTAATCAGTGTTAATTTTACTTACTTTAATATAAGGTAGAGCAAGTTTTCATGGATGGCTTTTGCAGCTAGTTCTAGTTTGATGAGCCACACCACACACTCTGTAAAAAAAATGTGGATGACTAAGAATCATCAAGGAATACAGAATTCTGGCTGGTGGGGAAGTGACTGTAATTTGTTAAGAATTAAGATGCTTGTCCGTAGCTAGTGTAGCCTGGGCCGGGCCCTGTTTGTTTTCTCCTAAATTGTCTCAAGCTGAAAGAAACAAGCAGCAGGCCTTGCACAATCTACACGCTGAAACAAACAGCTACCGTGCTCACATCAAGCTTCTCTTTCCTGGCAATACAGTCCCAGTCCTTTGCTGTGATCCCTGTTCTCCAATCAAGGCTGAGGTTGATCACCATTCCATTCTCCAGAGTCTCCGCCCAGAAGCAGGCAAGCCAAACACCAGATTCTTGTCAGCGTGAGGTTAGGATGTTACCGAGAGGCGATGTCACCTGCAGGAACAATCCAGCATGTCAAATCTTGGAAGTCTTAATATACATTCTCATGGAGAGGTATATATATGTTCTTGAGCTTTTACGTAACTATATTTTTGCGATTTGCAGTTGTCTTACTTTTGAACATAACTGAATTGGACATGTTGTGGCAGATGGTCAATTCACCAATGGTGCACGGAAAATTCTGCAACCTCAGGTTCTTGAGTATTGCTCTTCGTGGAGTGGCCTAATTATCTTTCTCTGGTTTCCAATTTGTATGCCTCTACTTGCTTGGGTTCTCCTCGAATGCCATCACTGCTCATCCTGTAAAGATTAATGTAGTTAACTGTGGAGGAGCTGTTAGCTTAGCGTTTTGTTTTGGAACCTTTACAGGTAATAATGCCAGGGCACGTTGAGCTTCCCTCGGTGTTTGCAGACCCTTCAGGTCTGAGGATGCTGTCCGACACAAGAATCTCAGGCGTGTGCAGATTTACAACTTTTCTTCTGGCAGGAGTTTGGTTGAGCTAATATGTCATATTGTCGAATCGACGCTGTCACTTGAGTACCTTACATTGGACACCATACAAGGTTTGCCGAGATGCTCCATGAACAAATCTGGAAGATGCTGCATGTTGCGCCCTGGGGCAGTAGTGGAAGCTCAAAAAGCACTGTTGACTGTCCAAAGATACATCAAGTGGAAAGTACACTCCACGGTCGAGTTTACTGTTCTGAAACCTTACAGCCCAGGTCGAGTTTACTGTTCTGAAACCTTACAGCCCAGTGCCATGCCAAGATGTCATAGTGGTCAATGTACAAGGTTTTTTTAGGTTTGTTTTTGTAAGGTCTAACTGCCTATATTATTATGTTATTAATAGAAAAGAAGGCGTGGCTTCCACACCATCCAGAGGTTTGTTTTTGAATTGAAATTGGAATATATAGTTCGCATATTTAGTGTGGTTATATCATTAATGATCAATAATCTAAATGTGTAATAATAGTTCCATATTTCTATATGAGAACTATCTTATAGGAAGCTGAGAAACTTGGAGGTCCATCCAAGATATGAATAGAAAGATACTTGTACAGTGCAGTAGTGTTTGAGGGTTCAGACACATACACCATGTTAAAGAAAATCCAAAGCTCTCTCTTTTATTTGAAGAACAAAAAAAATTTGAAGCTCTCTTTCATTTTAAGAACGGCAAAATGCACCTTATCTTGGTCTCAATCATTTATCAATACAATCTCTTCTTAGTGAAAATGACTTTAGTACCATGTTAATGTTATACATCCAAAGCCATCATGCTCATAGTAAATAGTACCAATATTGAACCATACACCCTCCATAATAAGTGACGTTCTCGCTTCACGAGAAATAACTTTGACTAATAATTTTATTTTAAAAATATTAATATTTATAGCACACAATTAATATCATTAGATAGATTGTTGAATACACTTTTATAATAAATTTATTTAGAGGTACAAATGTTTAACGCATTTTTAACATATCTTGTTGAACTTATGGTATGAAAACCTAAAATGACTTTTATTTAGCGATGGGTGGAGCAGGTGGTATCCACACCTCAGGGACAAAACACTAAACTTCACAATAAAAAGGAATGTCTTATGCCGAAGGCAAGTTTTTCTTGGTATACTAGAAAATGTGCTGGTGTGATGTAACGAAACCTAACTTAATACATATAGGAATCAAATTTTGTATATCACTAGATTTGACTTGTGACTCTCATGTGTATGGGTCATACTCTTTCCATCCCAAGAAGGAAGATCACATGGGATACTTGCAGGTCAAACTTTCTCAACTTTGAATATGTAACATTTATATCTCTAAATAAGATTATTATGAAAGCAATGATCATAGGTTATATGAGCTTGGATTACATATAATATTAATATTCAACGATCTATCTAATGACATTAATTATGTATTATAAATATTAATATTCTTTATATATAATTGGTCAAAATTAAAAAATGTTGAATTCTCTAGAAGTGAGAATGACTTCTATTATTTTTTTTATATATAATAAGTGGTCAAAGTTAAAAAAATATTTGACTTCTCTAGAAGCGAGAATGAATTCTTTTTTTAGGCACATGGAGTATATGAGATATGAAGGACATGATACAATACTTCTTGGAATTTCATAGTATCGATCATCGTTGCAAGCTATTCTAACTCGTATGATCATAGGTTATGAGCTTGGATCACATACAAGATATGGAGTCCATCAACCCGTGCTATCGTATGGACTAAAATTTCATGAGATATGATATTTAATATATCTTATAGTAAATAATTATTTATACTAAATTGTAAATTTTTTCTGTGTTTTTTCTAAAAAAAAAGATAGATACTTTATAATCAATACCAATTATTACAAACTTATTAGTTAATTTTTTTTCAAGGCACTGATTTATATGCTTTTTCATCCATTTGTATTTTTACTTCGCATTGGTTTGAAATCTTGCAATTAACTATAGCAGTCCTGACCGCATCACATATCTTCACATATTTTTTATTTTTTTCTTATTGACTGCTATAATTTTTTATCCTTAAGTTAAAACTTTTGTACTTAATGTATCTTTTTATTAATTCTTCTTTTTACATTTCATAAAATAAAAATTAAATAGCATAAACAATCATTTGAATCTTGCATCATATCACTTTACGTTAGTAATAGAGCCTGAGATGAGATCTCATATGCGGGTAGCAATGCTAACCTCTAAACAATTTTAATTGTTAAGTTATATAATATTCTACTTTTAAGCTAAAATAATCTTAACGGGTTAGAGAAACATAGTGTTAGAGAAACATAGTCAGCAGTGGTCTCTCCCATACTTTAAAGATTATTAAATTTTTTGTCTAGAAATTGTATGTACAGTTCTTCAAACATTTAGTTAAAATATATCAATATATCTAAAATAACAACATATATATGATTACTAATATGATTTAAAATACTTTGTTAGTATCATTAAGTATATATGAGTTTTTAAAAAAATATTTTTTGTGCTAAAACATATCATATATATATTATCGAGTAATGCATGCTGCATGTAATGTATACTTATTTCAATTGAATGTTAATATTAATAACATATACTTTCTCCTTACTCAAAAAAAGGAAGTCATTTTTTAGACAACAACATGATCTCCAAAATATAACTTTGGCTTTTTATCTATAACTTCTATATTTTTAAACCCTCTCTAGCCTATTATCTTGCTTCGATTGGTCCAATCCTCGAAAAGTGATGTCATGTAACATCATCAAATCGATTCACGCCCGCTAAGCCTTATTTATCTCCAACTAGCTATTTCTTTTGAAATAAAAAAGTCTTAGAATCTAAACCAAGTATCGTAATTAAAATCCAATTGCACCATGATGTTTCTCGCAATAAACTCTTCAAAACAAGATCTCATATGGATATATTTTGTTTTTTGTTGCAAATCTTGCATCTATACATATATATCTTTTAATCTTTAGTCTAACTTTTTTTATATTTCTACTTCAGACCAGCGACAAAGCACATGGCATTCCTACTAGTTTCTATAAAAATAGTTATCAAAATATTATATATGCATATTTTTATGGAAGTATTTTTTCAAAACAAATCTATTTATATGGTTTTCACATTTCCAAATTTAATAATTTAAAATTATTCATGATTTATATTTTCAATGTTTGACCTAAATCTTATCTAAAACGGCTTACTTTTTTCGAAGTATAGAGGGAGTATACATGCTCTAAGATCTTTTAAACAATTTTTTAATATAAGATGTTGATTATTTTAGATGTAGATTTGTTAGAATATTTAATCTTTTAAATGATAAGATAAAATCTAGGTTATGTAGATTATCTATTATAATAAAAGTACATAAGTAATTAAATATAAATTTTTGCATAGATGTATAGCCTGATAATTAATTAAAAATTAGAATAGATCCCATAGCTATAGCTATTATTATTAATGGTAGTTTTGAGGAAAATTATTAGAGGTGAGTAGGTTATACAGAATTGATGATCAAATAATGTTTCGAATTTTTGTAAGAACTTTTTAGGTTCTATGTTTTTTATCCTATCTCACAAAGATTGATTTGAAGACTCCATTAGAGACATCTAGTTGAATTTTGTAGTATTCATTTTTTCTAGCCTGATACGACATGTGGAGCATCAGAGCTTCTCGGGCGGTTGAGCGGCTGCCGGAGTGAAGCGTGGGTCAGTGAGTCCACGCGTGACCTTGAGCAGCGCCGGTGGGACCGTGGGAGCGCTGCGGCTCACGAGGGCAGTGGAGTGTGGAGATGCAGTGCCACAGTGTGGCCGCATGGCAAATGTCCGTCACCGAGCGAGTTCAATCGGTGGTGCAGTTTTGATTCCAGTGGCGACCACGATGAAGGCCCTTCTTCTCGATCTCCTCGGCATGGCGCTGCAGTCACTGGGCATGAATCTCGGAGACTTGCGGAATAATCTCGGTGCGTCGGACCTTTTTTTTTGTTGCAGTGTCGTTGGCCACTTCCTGTTCTAAAATATTTTGTTTGTGCAGACTGCATAAGCAGATTAAGAAGGACATCAGAAGCTGTTGCATCTCACCGTGCAAGCTAATTCGTGGGGCGGCGGTGCTGAAGGCCTAACGTCCAAGGGTACTGGTTGTGGATTAAAGGTTAAAAAAAAACTCTGTTGCTGAACATTCTCGGTGTCCTCTGTATGGTTTCACGTGCATGCCTTCAATCAATTAGTTCACTGCTATGCATAAAACAAGGTTACGCTGTCTGATATATATATATATATATATATATATATATATATATATATATATATATATATATATATATATATATATATATATTATTCTATTGCTTGGAGACAGGATTCGTGCTGGTGGTACATTGAACTGTGCAGAGATAAATTCGATAGATTGGACTTGCTGCTGTTATGCTAATCTGAGCCAATTCAACTTGCTGTGCTGCTAATTATGGATTAAAAAATAGGATTTTGCGTCATAAGGGGGAATTTCTATAAACCGGTCAACATATCTAGCCTGTCCATCTTTTGCGTTTGCTTTTGATTATACAAACACTGTTTTCTCAGTCATTGCCGATCTGTATATGTTATGATTCTCTCAGTCATTGTGTTATATCATAATCTTTGCTATTGTCTTATAACTTTGTTCACATATCTTTGCTTAGGTACTGATATGATATGATCAGTGGTGTTATTTTGTAATTGTGGTTGCAGGGAGAGGTTTGGTCCAATTGTATAGTAGCACAGGCCGAGGAAGGTGCATAGCAGCTAATCAATGGGATATGTTCTTCTCACTGATTGATTGATTTCTAATCATTTTATCATGAAAATACATGTGCTTGTCAAAATATTTCAGGAAATATATGCGTAAGGTGCAGATATCTATATTAAATTTAAAGCTACAATATTATGGAGTTATTTTTGGTTCTATCCATCAGTTTTCAGATCATTTTTCTCACAGTGGATGTTTCTAAATAGAGCTAGACTGCATCACTAGATCCTGGATAGGAGGCTAGCCACCCAACCAAATACTCCCATAGAAATACTCTACTATGCTGTCGTAGCTTATCGACAGAGAGCTCCACCTTGAGGAGGTGCAGATGAAGCCATTGAGTGGCTGCACAGGCATGATAATTATGTGCAATGATGTGAATGCACCAGTGATACAAATGATTATGTGCATAGAAAATTACTACCTTTTGACTTTTACCGTAGGCCTTAGCGTTAGCACGGGCATACTACTATAATTTACAAAGATCTAAACAAAAATATTCATCTTCAGTGAGAACACGCTAATCTGTGTTACTATTTGTGCATGCAGAAAAAGGGTTTGAAGGCCACTGGGATAAAAAATCAAAGGGAAACCACTGTTATGTGAGTAAATCCACTGGCCGTACACTGTATAGTGCCATTGTGTGGATGGATGCTCGCATTCATCATTCATTTATTTTCTATTAACATTTGATATTATCATATCTTCTTACATGCTTCAACAATACAGGAGATTACAAAGTAAGCTATCAGGCGGTAGAACTCACTTGGTGGAGACATGTGGGCTGCCAATCAGTACCTATGTCAGTGCTCTGAAATTATTACGGTTGATGAAAAATGTGCATGCTGTCAAGGATCCAGTTCAGACAGGTGACGCCATATTTGGCACAATTAATACCTGGTTGATTTGGAACCTTACAGGAAGGTATTGCTGGTGGGCAGCATGTCACGGACTGCTCAAATGCATCTCATACAATGCTTATGAATCTAAAGACACTTGACTGGGAGAAGCCTAACACTTGATATGTTAGGAGTTCCTATTGAGATTTAGCCACAGATTATCAGTAATTCAGAAAAAGTGGGTGTGGTCACGAAAGAGTTCCCCTTTGCAGGTGTCCCCATCTCGGGGTGTCTTGGAGATCAACATGTTGTTATGCTTGGGCAGCTGTGCAAACGATGCATTGGATGATAGGGTATGTGCAAATTGTGCAAATTATACATTTTCTTCAATAAAAGGAGTGTTCAATCTGGCATGGCAAATTATACATTCTGACAGCAGTAGACTGTTAGATTCAAGTAGTGCAAAAATCTTTTTATGTTGTATACTTGTATGAAGTCCAAACTATGTTTTCATTCTTAATTGTCTTGTTCATCTGCAAATTGAACACAAGTATGGACTGTCATGAAAAAATAATTCTATAAAAATTCATGGTATCCACGTTTGTCTTCTTAGCGACATGTGTTCTTAACTTCTTGTGTGATTGGATTGGATGACTGATGATAGCTTGTTACTTCCTACTGCAGGCTGATTTATTAGGCAGCCCTGTTGTTAGACCAGCTGATATAGAGACCATAGCCCTTGGAGCTGCATATGCTGCTGGGTTGGCTGCAGGAATCTAGACTAAAGAGCAGGTATTTGCAGGATTGGATACAGAGAACACGATAGCCTTCCACCTGAAACTGGATGAGGCGCACAGGAAGAAGAGAGCAGATTCATGGTTCAAAGTGGTTTCAAGATCATTTGATTTGGCTAATATTGTCGCATTGTTGCAGGGTGCAACTTTTAAATGAACCAAGTACTTTGATATATTGTGTAATTTTAGCAAATAGTCTGTTGACACTTCTCTTTTCAGCTGCTGCACTAGCAAACATGCCCGTGCGTTACAACGGGATGTACTGTTGTTGCGTGATCACCATACTTTTGAATTCGTCTTGGTATTACATATAAAAACACTGTATTACAATTAGCTTCAAAAACTGACTCCTTACCGTATAGTATATTCTAATATATTTAGTTTTAAGATGTCTGAAATTTTTCATATATTTAGTTTTTATGTTGTATCTATAGCAGAACCCATGATCTAGAAAAAAATAAAATGACATGCAATTCAAAATGAAGGGAATAATAATTTATTTGAACCCCTTATGCAATGAATTACTATAAACTTCTTATATATGTTTATTAACTCCTTCACATGAGGTACCGTAAAAAAATAAACCTAATCTGTTATAATATTTTCTCAGTGGCTAAGTAACGTGTAGTGTAGGATTATTTTTTGAAAAAACATGGATTGCTAATTTGCTTTTTTTTTTCTTATTCATTTACTCCACATATTTCTTTTTTACTTTTCATGTTTTTTCTTTGCCTTTTCTTTTCAACCAAGCACATGCCTCATCTGTTCCTCGCCTCAGTTTAGTAGTGGCTCGTAGTATGTGACCAAGCGACTCCTCATTGTCACGGCTCGTGGTTTGCAATCAAGCGCTGCCTGGTCATCGCGGCCTGTGGTCCGCGGTGGAGCTCCACCTCACCATTGTCAGTGGTCCGTCGTTGTGCTCTCCCCCGTCTCTCTGTGGCCTTTTTCTAGCTCCTTCCAACCTGTTCAGCTGGTTTATAAGCTGCTGATAAACAATTATGGACAAAAAATGGATGGACGAAAAAATAGACGGAAAGTTTATTTTACTTATAGATTTGCATTAGTGGGGGTGCATTGTAGGTAGGGCACCCCCACTAATATTTGCTTGATCCAATTATTTAGCTTGGGAAATTGTAATTAATATTTAGAGCCCTTTTATAACATCAAGTGGTAATTTTATAAATAAAAGCCTACTAGGAAAAAAAATAATAAACATGTCCCTTCTCACCTCCCCTATAAAAGGAGAGTTGGAGAGGCTATCCATACCTTCCTCTTTTATTCATTTTCAGACTATTCGTCATGTAAATTTTGTTGGCCAAACCAACACAAACAGTGCAAAAGGGCTCTAGCTCTCTCAAATGCTTGGCTCTCTGATGAAAATTTAGATAGTGGTGTTTGTTGGTTCTGGCTCTCTCAGATGCTTCACTCTCTGATAAAATTATTTTGGAGAGTTCTCTCCTCCCTCGAAATAACCTAAGACCGATTAGACTATATTATTCTTTTTTCACCAACTTTAACTCTTATACAGTAAGATTCAGTTGACTAAAATGTAGATCATAGAGTGTGTGTGGAATTGCATGTGAAAGGTTAAACAAATCATTATCCAAGTGCAACACATCCAACAATTTTTTAGCTTTTAGTTAAAACAAGATCTCAGCAGCCCTATGATAGTTTTGTTCGACCTCAGGTTATTTAAATATTAACTGAGATTGTTAATGCACACAACGTGAGCACGCGAGGTTCGGTAGAGCAGCCATTGGTCATCCGCACTGCATGGACACCGCGTCAGCTAGGGCGTACACGTCCAGCACCTCAGATAGCAACGTAAAAGGGATGCAATGGACATGCCATGGACTACCAGCACCGCGGGCTAGTTAGTCAATATAATTCTATAATTTCTTTAATTAAATGAAGGAAAAAGAAAAAGAAAGCTAGGCTACTTGGCCCAAAAGGAGAAAGATGAGAGGGTTTATAGGAAGACTTTTTATATTTCAGAGCTTTAAATTTTGGTCAATTTAAACTCAAACAACTGGTCCTACATCAACCGAAAATATTTAGCATATAAATACATAAAACATGTTTCTAAGCCTTATAGTGAATTTTAACAAAAAATATTAATTGAGCTAAGTTAAAATACATAAACTTAAATAAATGTTCAATTCAATTAATAAAGTTGATAAATCAATTTATCTGAAATCAATTTCTAGGGTGTTACATTTGACCACGAATTATCTGAAATGATGGTTCATTTCTCTCTTTTCTTTCCTCCGAGGCTCTGACCTCTACTCGACGCCTCATAGCACATGATGTTCCCCCACACTGTTGCCGGTGCACCAACTCCGCCTGATGCTGTTGTGACACTCCTCGACGTCACGTGGCCTCCCCTTCATGGTTGACACCAATGCCGACCTGCCACCACGCCGAACACTGTGTGGCTCGAGGCCGCAACCACCCTCGACACTGTCCGGTCTTCCCTGCCTACTGCCGCCGCTGTGACAACTCTAGCTGACGTCGTCCAGCCTTCCCCTTTGTGGCCCTTCACGGTAGGAAAGGATGATTCGTCATAGGAAGAGGATACATAGACTGACACGTGGACCTAGGGTGGCAATGTGACAAAGGGGAGGTCGAGCTCCCTTCCGTGGGCTGCAATTGGCTGGTTGTTTAGCCGGTCCAATAGATCCATCATGGAGTTCTTAAAACAATTTTTTCAGCACTAGTGGTGTTGGTATTTCTTATACTCAACCTATTGATCTGCATTTTGCTACTCCTTCTAAATGAAGTGAACCTTCAAACGGTCTACTCTGTGATAGCATGTGGTAGATCATGAATATATGGAACCCAGAATCCCAAACCATAAGTAATTGACACATCGAAGGAAAAGTGGTACTTATCAAAGAAGGGCGAAGGGCTTACACAAACATTGTACAAATGAACGTGTAACTAGTTATCTGCTTCTATTAAAATGCAGTAACCCACATGTAATTGCTATTTGCTAAAGTGTTAGGCCAAAAATGTTATCAAATCTAATCCCAGAACTTGCTTCAGAGACTAACAAAAATCCCAGATCACCATAAGCCTGTACTTGTAACATTTTCCCTCAGATTATACACAAGAAGTGTTATCTAGATGAGTTTCTTCTTTCGGAAGAACTGTTTGAGATGCCACGATTGCAAAACTGAGATTGCGATACAGAGAGCGAGGGATATAAGGCTCAGGCATGTGATCTTCACTTGTGTCCACTCACTCAGGTCTCTCATGTCTGCTTCTCTGCAACCATAACCAATTTGTCATTTAAACGGTCATCGGTGTTGTACAAAAACATTAATTGTATACTTACTTTAATATAAGGTAGAGCAAGTTTTCATGGATGGCTTTTGCAGCTACTTCTAATTTGACAAGCTCTAGCGCCACACCCTGTAAAAAAATTTGGATGACCAAGAATCATCAAAGAATACATAATTAGTAGTGGCCCTGATTTGTTTTAGCCTAAAAAATTGTCTCAAGCTGAAACAAACAAGCAGGCAGCCACGGCAGAATGCTAGTAATTTGTTAAGATGCTTGTCCGTAGCTTGTGTGGACTGTGGACTTTCACAATCTACACGCTGAAACAAACAGGGCCTGAATTGCTATGCCAAAATTTATCGCTGGTAGCGTGCTCACATCAAGCTTGTCTTTCTTAGCAATAGAGTCCCAGTCCTTTGCTGCGATCCCTGTTCTCCAATCAAGGTTGAGGTTGATCACCATTCCATTGTCCAGAGTCTCCGCCCAGAAGCAGGCAAGGTAACTGCCAGATTCCGCCGTGGTAAAGGCAAACTGGCCATGGGTAACCTTGTCGGCGTGATGCAGGATGTTACCGAGAGGCGATGTCACCTGCAGGAACAATCCAGGAAGAAACTGCAGTGACCACCACATCATTCTTTTTTTTCTCTCTCTCCAGTGATAGTCGATCCGGCCATCTGTTTCGTGCTGGCTGGCATCGGTGACCCTTTTCATCCATCTCGCATTGTTTGTGATACGTGGTGTACCTTGGCGGAGACCTTGGGGCGGATGGGGTGCTCCTCGAAGAGGATGGAGTAGTCGGCCATGACGACGACGTTGGACTGGATCTCCTCGGACAGGCACTTGGTCGCCGTGGTCGCCAGCTCCAGCCACACCGCCCCGGCGCACCCCGAAAGGCACCACAGCGTTGCTACCGCTGCAACCGCGCCTGCCCGGCATTGCCCCATTGTCGCTGCGCACCACCACCGCCAACAGGAGATGCTGCGTCGTCAAATGGTATTTGGGTGGTTGGACATGCATGGTTCTCCCTCGAGACGCGGGTTTCGGATCTGGAGTTTGCCGAGGAAGTCAGAAATTAGTCAGGTATAGTAAGCACCATGCAGTATTCGCACCTCACGTTTTGTCGACACTGCCGAATACGGAATGGCCGAGGTACCAAGAACGATGAACTAAAGTTTGTCTGCGTATAAGACGGCGGACGGCCCGGCTCCATTGCGAGATGTGGAGATTCCACCTGCCTACCAAGTAAATCGAACATGGAGCTCTCGACCCGAAAATGTTGCAACGGTGAACAACAGCAAGCGACAGCTTCAAATCTGCACTCTCGTGGCCTGCAGACTTGAGCACGCCCGTTACATACGTGCACGCCCAGGGCTCGAATAATGTTAGTATAAGAACCTGAGATTCTTTCTGTACGTATCAAGAGCACCAAGGTAATGATCGCCAAGAAATGCCGCTATATATTTTCCTTTTACGTCGTCGCAACTCGCGAGCTATGAAAAGAGTAGGCAAGAGTAGTAACGTGCCATGGTGGCTGCCCGTTGGCCTAGCCCGAAGACCGGTATTTTGGACTAGTACGACGCATGACACGGCCTGGTGAGTGCAGGCCTGGGCTAGCTTGACCCAATGCATAAATAGAGCCATGCCGGGACCGCTCCCTAAGCATGACGAGCAGCCGTACGACACGAGCTATTAAATGGCATCGATCCATTATTAGACCTGCTAATAACATAGCAGGCCAATGTTTCTACATAGCCTAACGCCAACTCCCAACCCTGTTTACCTTTGATTCGCTTGGCCATACCGGCCCTCTCCCCCGCCTACGCTGCCTCCTCCCATAGACAATCCTGGGTCGATCGTGACGCGAGAGGACACGACTCCTCCCTTCCTCCCATCGGCGATTCCGTATTGAGGCATCGCAAACGATGACATCGATCCCTGCAACTCCTTTGCCCTGAGGCCACTTCTACCTCCCATCCTTGTTCCGACGACAAAAAACTTGATCCGTGAGGGTAGACATCACCCAGGTATTCAACTTAAAAAGAAGATTTTTCATGTCGATCGAGAAAATCTGAACTATTGCTCAATTTGTTATTCTGACGACAACAATTGCACAACGATGCCTCCTCGTACCGCCGGCCACCTCCACCTCTCCTCCATGCTGCTGGTCGCCACCTCCTCACCGTCTTTGCTGTGATGGCGCCCCTAGCTCCAGGGCTGGCCCGGATGGATGGGTGGTGGTGGGCTAACGTGTCGTGTTTGATCCGCCCACAATGGGTCATGCTTTTTTTACGAGCCCGTGCCTTTTTGGGCCGGGCAACCCATTTGGCCATCCTAGCTGGAGTGCAAGCTCTAGGCAATAAACTGATAATTAACAAAATATTGAGTTGCCATGATGCATTGTACCATCTCGGGATATAAGACACAAACATATTTTAAAATCTAAACCTTGTTATCTTTGACCAATAATTAATCTAATAATATAAAACTTTTATAGTACAATAGTGGTAACATTATATTTGTGTTTAAAGATACTTTTTAAGTATATTTTTGTTATTGCCATAAATTATATATAATAGTATAAATTAACGGTTAAAGTATAATCTTGAAGACTGCACCAAGTCAAATTGTGCCTTATATTTGCTTTATTAGTTGTACACACAATAAATTAGCATGTAATTAATTGACAATATTGCATCAATTACCAATAATATTCATGATTAAAGTCAATCATATTTGAATTAAATTTTATGGTAAAAAGTGGCTAAATCAGACACCATTTTAGGCCAAGGCCCATACGGCCTGGCACCCTCCCCTCTACATGGCACGCCACGGAGCCAGGATAAGATATCATTGGACTCGATCACACACACAGTAAAAAAAGCTTTTAGCTTTTAATAATAACACTATGAATTAATATTAATTAAAGCTTAAAAATAATAATATGTATAATACTATGGATATATTATATAAGATTGAACATTACCAATATAGATATTGTTTTTACGACTACGATCTTTTAGTTTTGCTAAACTGAAATCAACAAGTATGACTTAGCCAACTCTATTAAACTCTAAATTTATTTTGAAAACCTCAAAAAGAATTTTTAAGATTGAAAGTGACAATGGTAAGTGATTTAGAATCTACCTCATTAAAACACTCCCTAAAATTATATAAGCTATCCCTCGCCACTTCCCGGATTGAAAGTTTCTCTTTGTCTGTTGCGACCAGCTTCTCCGTTTAGTTGTGCGGTACAATCAAGGGATATATATTTTTGTCTTGCCAAAAAAGGGGATACATATTTTTCAATAAAAAATATTCCAATCTCTACACTCATGATTTGCAACACGAAGCAAACATGAAAAAAAGGAGACAAAAGGTGAAGTCAAGCTTGACTGACATCTTGCTCACTTGCATCACTAAAGTTGAAAGGTATACGTACGTGATTTGCATCAGATGCCACTTATTTCTAACAGCATCCACTACGAAATTAAAGCATAATGGACAATTTCCTTGGACACTATTATTACGTCTGCACTAGACTACTCCACTCCAAAGTGGAGGCTCATTTTCACGCTTCAAATCTGATTGCACTGTGTGGGCGCGAACGAGAACTTGTGGTTCTGAACGTCGAAGAGAACGTGCATATTCTGCTGCTGATAGTTGCCGATGATAGCCCCTCGGGCACCCGAGCTGATCACTAGGCACATCTTCCCTCCACTCACCTCGACCATGAAGCTCTCTCGCTGAAGCGACATCGTGGCACCGCCGTCGAAGTGGTACACCAGCGTTGGCACTTGCACCGGCGCCTCCTCAGCTGTGCCGTTCGGCAGCTGGAAGCACAGCTCGTAGTCGTGGTCCGTGGCGTTCACAATTGGTAGCTTCACGGCCTCCACCAAAGCCTCCTTAAGGGCCTCCATCGCCACTGACGGGAGCATGCCGGTCGTGTCTCCTGAGTCAACGAAGGTGCCACCACTGCCATCAGGTCCAATGGCGAAGCTCGACCGGGACACGTTGAGCCTCTTCGTCCCAACAGAGATGCCGATCAAGGGCACGTAGTAGTAGAAGTTGCTGCCATCTAGGTTGGTCACAAGTGAAGTCTTCTGGATTGGCCCTGTGGACTTGGACAGGTCGGCCATTGCCCCGAAGAACATGTGGCTAGTCGAATTGCGATCGAGGAAAGGAGTGAGGCAGTAGGAGAACCTCGGTATCCGCAGCTGCGAGATCAAAGACAGCTTGTCCGGGCTGATCCCTAGGATACCGGAGGCTCCGGGGATGCTACCGGCGGTGAGCTTCCCGCACCCGAAGCCGAGGGAGACCGAGACTCTGCGGTGCTCGCCGAAGGTGAAGGTCTCGGACGCCAGCTCGCCTTTGGTCTTGGCGCTGCCGTAGTTGTAGGTGTAGAAGCACTTGTTCCTCGAGCAGTTCTTGGTGTTGAAGCTGCCCTTCTTACACAGCCTGCCGTGGCAAGGGACGGCGGCAAAGGAGGACGACTTGGCAAGGTCATAGAGCGGTTCGCGGTGTTTTCTAGCATCGAAGAGCTTGCACTGCGTCCAGATGAGGTCGCTGCCGGTGTCGAGGATGAGCGTGTGCCGCTGCGGTGGAGTGCCGATGTTGACGGTCAGTGTATGGTCCAACATGCCGAACGGCCTGATCGGCACAATGACGGTGCTGTAATTGCCCGCTCTAGCAGCCATCCTAGCCGCGTTCCACGCACGCCGGGCCTTGCTTGCCCTGGCAGCGTCACGGAGCATCTCGTGATTCGAGAGCAAGCTGCCGGCGTAGGGATGGTTGAGCTCGGTGCGGAGATCAAACGAGGCATCCGATGGAGCCGCCAAAGAGACGACCAGGAGGGTCGCGAGGAGCAAGACGAAAGTAGACGGCGCCATGTCTTGGATTGATGCTGCTAGTATAGTTGTAAATCGTGTGCGACACTATGACGCATTTGTGGATGCGCACCAAGGCATTGCGTTGTCTTGACTGTGGTGCTCGTAGTGGTGGAATGCGTGGCATTTTATAGGCGTGTCGCTGGTAAGCCTCCGATATTGCTTTACTTTATAGATGTACTACTTCACTAGCTAGGCCATTAACCCTACTCCATTGGTGTCGGTGTTGGTTTGTTAGTGGATGACCAGAGATGAAGATGACCTGCCGCGGTCACCGCTGCAGTGTTCTATACATATTTGTGAACCGGGGGCTTGTATGCAGCGGCATATTATATTGTTAGATATTTAGACAAATTTATTTAGGCACAATTTAATCCAAAAAACAATAAAAGAAGTACTTGTATTTACTTTTCTGTAACAAATGCAAATCCATCAAAACTAAGATAGAGGTTTGATCTACATTTCTTGTTGGTGCATTAGTGAAGTGATCAAAGAATTTGGAGATAATGAGCTCCAAAACTGCTTTGTCGCATGAACCAGGGTCAAAACTATTAATCTCTAGCTGAGTTTAATTGCAAATTTTATGGTCAAAACTTGTGAAAACTTCATCGATATCACCCTGTGATTGCTCTCCTATGTATATGCAACAATTGATGTTTATTGATTGACATAAATGGGGAAGTTTTTTCGTGGCGAGTCGTCTTGCACCAGCCGAATCCTCACGGCAGTTTGCGATGACATGGTCCTGTGGAACACCCGCTTTGTTTCTCTAGTGTTAGTAAAATTGATTTGCGAGATTGGCGCATGTATCCAATCTCGTGTAATGCTCCTGGTTGAAGAACTACATATATATCTGTGTCTTTTTTTGAATGAAATCTAGAGGTGAGGATATCCCCCCCCCCCCCCCAGATTATTTTTTTTTAAAAAAAGGTTTTGGGATGAGACCATGACTTGCCAAGACATCAAAGTCAGCATGTCTGTCAAACTTAGTCAATCATGTCTTAGTGCTCCATTTGTTATCTTTTACAAACTTTGAGGGTTTATTTGGATGTTAGCCCGGCACATGTTGTGCCAAACTGTGTCTCAGTGCAAAGTACCTGATCACATGTGTATAGAAGAACATTTTTCATGCTTCTAGAGATTTGAGTGTTTAACAAAAAAAATATTAATTATATATGCACCCCTAAACATGCTATCAAGCTATATATAAACCTAAACACTAGGGTTTAACCCCTTTTGGTTTATTTCTCTAAATAACTAGTGTACAAACCCTTTGTTATTTTTTTGTTGAATTTTTTTAGCAGTAAAACAAGGTTTACTAAACTTCATCATTACATGTGAGCCAATATCATGAAATGCGCAAACAAGAATGAGGGGTGCTTATGGTCATAAGATGCAAATGAAATGCACTTTTTTAACATGGTGAGCTACTCACTATTTTTAGTGTGAAAAAATAATTCAATTTAATAAATCAGGTCGAGCTCGGGTAGAGAAGTTTATTTAGGTTTGCATCTCACTATCTAGGCTGGCCTTATCCAGTGGACCAGGCTCAAGAATGCTCTGGTCTAGTTCATGCCATTATGAACACATAATCATCCGCAAAGAAAAAACTAGAATAATTTTCATACTATGCAATTCTAAAATCAATTTCATATTATATGAAAATCGATTCCATACCTTGCTTGGGCCAGCCAGTGAGGAGGGGGCCTACTGCAAAGAGAGGGGTGTTACTGAGGAGAGGGCTAAATGGCAAGCAAAGCGCCTGACGGTGGCACCAAGTGCCTGGGATTGGGGATGGTGGAAACGTGATTTGGGGCCCTTTATTTTTGAGTAGATGATGTGATTGGTTTGAGCATTGCTTAAAAAACGAATGGTAGTAATGTCCCCTACAAATAGTGGCCAAATAAGCTGCTCCTATGAATAAAGTCGTATCTACAAATCAGGGATTTGTAGCCACCCTTGCTTGAGGGTGGTTGGAGAAACTGTCCTTACAGAAAATCATGAGCCATCCCTAAAATTTATTTCTGTAGCAGTAAAATAGAGTCACTCCATTGAATTTGAGAAATGGTGTCATACACCCTCTCATCTAGGATTGAACGATACCTCAAATTAAACCTAGGTTGCTTACGGAAGTTTTTTTTTCTTTTTGGCTCCACCACCTAAATGTAGATATGATTCCTGATCAGGTAGCCTTGAAAAGATGCTTTAATTGCCTGCTACTAAGTAACAATATATTAAGGACACTATTTTTTCACAACGGGAGGCAGCTTCTCTGCCGAGAGCCCCGAGCTCTCGGCAAAGGACACTAAGCTCTCGGCGAAGCCTTTGCCGAGCGCTGCGCTCGGCAAAGAGCTCTCGGCGAAGAAGCTCACGGCAAAGGCCACGCTGCCGAGAGCCTAAACCCTAGCAGACGGCGAAGAATGTAACGAGGGCCGTGGTGCTCTCGGCAGAGCCACACCGCCGTCACGGCACCAGTAACGGTCACGACACCTTTGCCGAGAGCCGTTGTCGGCAAAGGGCTTTTTTAAAAAAACAAAAAAAATCTTTACCGAGAGTCGCCCTCGGCAAAGGGAATTTTTTTTAAAAAAAAATATTCACCGAGGGGCACCCTCGGCAAAGGTAATTATTTTAGAAAAAGGGAAAACAGTGCAACAATATTTGCCAAGAGCCTTGGTAGATGCACTCGGCAAAGGTGTTTTACAAACTGATTTAATGTTTTACATTTGCATCTAAAACCTCACTGATTTAATTTTTTACATTTCCATCTAAAACCTGCTCATATTTTACAATTATATATCACAAACAACCTGCTCATATTTCATAATTATATATCACAAACAGCATATATATATCGAATATATTAGAAGCAACCACGAACACGAATATATATCACCAAAACAATTATAAAGTCCAAGTGTGAATTACAAATTACATAGTCCAAAGTGCAAGTTCACAAGTGCATTATTTCACAATCTTGACAATGCCAAGCTCACAGCTACGGTCCAGGTTCGGATGGCCCAACGTGCGATCCCGGTGACGGTCCGGTGTGAGATGGTCCAACGTGCGATCTCGGCGACGCTTCGGTGTGGTTTGACGCCGCCCCCGATTCATTCTGCACAAAAGAGGAGATTGCACGCAAGAGACAGGATAAATATGTAAGTAATTTGAAGAGGTGAACAACACCACCACCAACACATCACCATCACCACGAACACCAACCCAATACCCACCCCAACACCACCATATCACCACCAACACTACCATATTACCACCACCACCACCATCGCCATATCACCACAACCACCACCACACCACCATGACCACCACCACCGGCACACCAAAGACCAAAGCACCACCAACACCACCATATCACCACCAAAGATCACCACACCACAAAGACCGCCACCACCACCACCGGTGCACTAGGTTTGACTAGGTTTGACTAGGTTACATTAGGTTTGACCAAGTGAGCATAGAATGTAAAACAATTGTACTCATACTCACCAGAGTAGAATCAGGAACATATGGAGCAAGCAGCTGCTGTGGGATCACGCAACCGGCTCGCTGCCCAATTTGCTGCATGAACTTGATCATCTCTACCATTTGCCGCTGATCATGCTCCCGCTGGGCCTCCAAAGCTTGTAGCCTCTGCCGCTCAACCTCCCGCTCGGCGCGCTCGGCCTCTGCTGGGCCCTTGAGTTCTCACAACTCGGCCTACAACATTTGACCCCAATGTTTCAATAATGCAGATCTTACGGTACGTAAAAGTGAAAGAACAAAGAATGAAACTGGAATACTTACCTGAAGTGCCGACACCGCGGTCAGCCGTTGTCGTGTGGGGACGCTAGAGCTCGTGCTCGCTGCTCGAATGTGGTTGAGAGTAGGAGTAGAGGCCGTGTCGAGGATGCCGTCACCAATCCAGAACCGTCCGTGCTTCTTGCCTTGACCCACCCTCATCACGAGCTCAGGATCAAGGCGTTCCTCGGTGCTCGGATCATAGTCCGGCCCGTGGAGTGCCCTTGCCGCTTCCATGTACGCAGTGAGGCGGGGGTGGACGCTGGAGTTGGTGTACGCCTCTGGCGGGGCATCCGGGCGGTATTGGATGTTAGCCGTTGCCTTGCCCATGTGAGCCGGAGCATATGCCGTGAGTTGACCAACTGGCTAACCACCGTGTGCCGCCAACTATGAGAAAGATAACATGTGGTTAGGAATCCTGCAGAATTGAGCGCGGCTAGATTAGAGAAATGGTTAACACGTACATATGCCTTTGCGTATTTGCTGAGACTGCGGCTGCCCTGATGGTGAGGTACACCTGGCATCTGCAAACGCCTGTTGCGGGCCTCGTCATGCCTCTTCTGCCAGTCCTCGCCCACCCAGGTGTCCACAATAGCTTCCCAGCAATCGGGGTGGGTAGCGCACCAGTTAGGAATCGCCTACACGCCATCAACATATCACAAGATCAAATTAGGCAAACTTAATCTCAAAACAAATGAGTAAGAGATGTTTTGTAATTACCCTTATGTACTGCTCCCTTGTCAGCGTCATCTATCTTGCCTCATCTTTAGGGACTCTTCTGCCAAGGATCTTCGCGTTGTAGTCTATGTGCGCCTGGAGGCGGGACTCGTAATGCAAGTCCGTGACACGCTTTTTACAGGAAGCGTAAGCCACCTTATAAGCCCTTTCCTCCTGTCCCTCCTGGCATCTGAAGAAGTCCTGCATAAAGGCACGAGGTTTCCATTAGTTTACTTCAAGAGGTGAGCAATCAATTGATGAATTGAGAAATTTAGTGCTAGCATGACTGACGCACAACTCCCTAATCACCCGATCTGCCGTGTTTCTGTATTGGATGCCATTAAGATCTGGAGTATCCTCGATGAGGGCGTAGTGGTCGAACGTCCAGGCCGGCTCCTGCTCGTCCCCTTTCCACACCAGGCCAGGGAAGTGATCCCTGCACAGAAGACCTAGGATCCCATTGACATTGCGTGTCGGGGCCGCCTCGTCCACAAGCACCCAGTTCCTGCACAAGAGGTTAAACAAAAGTTATTAGTTGTTATAATGACTTTTTAACATAACAAATAAAGAACATATGAAATTACTTACTTATCCCCCTCGGGTGCAATCAGTGGCCGCTGGTCAATAGGTATCGGTCACTTGGGGAGCTTCGCGGGACCTCGCAAGTAGGGGGTTGACGTAGCAGAGGAAGTGGAACCCCCTGTCGTCGCCGCCTCCTCGTCCTCCGTTCGTGGAACCGCCTTGTTGTCTATACGTCCAACCGCCTCCTCGTGCACTGTCTGTTGAGGGACGTCGCCGTCCCCCAGTCGCCGCGGGGGGGAGCCACGCCTAGGCCTGCCCCTCGGCCTCCTCGGGGACCCCTCCGACGGCTCGTCGCCTCCTCGGCCCGACATGTCCCTCGATCTCGAGTAAACCGAGGGACACGACCTCCTAGTAGGAGGCATCACCTGCAATTAAGAAGAGGAAATAAGTGTTAGTACGGATAAAGAAAAATAAAGAAAGAGATGCCAAAAGAAGAAAATGTAATTGCAAAATAACATAGTATTACATGCATTTCTAATATTCTTACGCATCGGGATTATCTGGGCGATAGCTATCGTCATCACTATCAAGAATGACCAAATCCTCAACAGCCTCATCCTCATCACTGTCATTGCCATGTCGTAGTCCCTCAAGCATTTCCAAGTCCTTCGGATCATTCACCTCATCTGCAGCGTCCTCGTCAACGACCCATTCCTCATCTACTTCCATTTCAATCTCTCCAGTTAAGTCTACATCAAGCATCCCTGGTAGCCCCTCTTCTTGTTGATAGAACTCCCCGTCATGCGTGTTTGGGTTCAAGTTGTAATCATCATCGTTTGGGCGAGGTAATTTACCGTGTGGTGATACCTTGTGCACAATATACCAACCTTACAGATGTGGGTCAGTTTTGCAAGCATATGGACAATAATAAACTTGCGTGGCTTGTTGAGCCACAATATAGACATCATCTCCTGAATACAATGAATCCTGCCAAGTTTCAACTAGCCCATATTGAGGGGACCTTCTCGGTACTACAGGATCAAACCACTTGCATTTGAATATGACAGGATTAAGTGGTTTGGGACCACGGTAATCGAGCTCATATATTTCTTCAACTGTCCCGTAATACTCCTCCTTATCAGTGCCAGGTGTAAATACTCCGTTATTCATGGTCCTTGGATTGGGCCGCTTCTGCTCGTACCTTGTTGTGTGAAAGCGGTAACCATTCACATCATAAGAATTAAATGATGACACCTTATAGTTAAAGCCATTGGCCACCTATCTTAATTCGGCACTTACAGAGGGATCCCTTTGGCACTGCAAACTCAAGGAGGACAGAAATGAAATTAGGCAACTTAGAACGTCAAACTTGGAAGAAGCTAAGTTGGTACCTTTTTTTGGAACCATGTAATGAAATTAGGCAAACCGTGTTCAAGAAGGTTCCCTTGTTCACGGTTAGACGGTGGCCTTGAATGATGCCAGGTTTCAGCAAAAAATTCCCTATACCGACAAAAAACAAGGTTATTGGATCCACAAAAGTTACAACGTATGTAACAAGTTCGTTGAGAAGTTACCCCTAATATGTTTCCACTTCGTCAAGGTTCAACAACACGTAGATCATGATCTTGCACCACTCTTCATTGCTCAAGGTCTTTGTGACCGCTCCACTAGCTCTCCCGCTTGGCCCTTTGAAAAGGCTGAGGGTCGAAGTATTTTCATCCTCGTTGTAACGAGCGACTGGATTATGCAAACTAGGAAGGTTCTCATTATAGTATGATGTTGTGAAGTTTGACACCTCCTCACGAATGAATGCTTCTGCAATGGAAGCCTCAATCCTGCCTTTGTTTCCACATTTGTTGCGAATAGTCTTTAGGCCTCTCTCGATTGGAAAGCACCAACGGTATTGCACAGGCCCCCACATTCGTGCCTCGGCTGGGAGGTGCAAAATCAAATGTTGCATCGACAAGAAAAAGCCAGGTGGAAAGATCTTCTCTAACTTACAGAGCAACAAAGGTGCCGCCTTTTCCAACTCAGCAACCACTGTCATAGATAGTTCCTTGGCACAAAGCTGGCGGAAGAAAAAGCTCAACTCTGCCAGCACCTTCCATATGTGGTCAGGGACGTAGCCTCAAACCATCAACGGAAGAAGACGCTCAATCCATATGTGGAAGTCATGACTTTTCATCCCTAAAACTTGGCAAGTAGCTGGGTTCGCACCCCTTCTAAGATTCGCTGCATACCCATCAGGGAACATTAACGTCTGCATCCATTCTATCACTTCCCTCCACTGATCCTTATCTAAGACATAATCAGCCTTTGGCCTTTTCCATGGTTTGCCATCTCTTGGAGGCAGCATCACTAGCTTTGGTCTATCACATAGTGTTGCGAGGTCTACTCTGGCCTTAGGGTTGTCTTTTGTCTTCTCAGGAATGTCCATGAGTGTTGTCCAAAGTGCTTCGGCTATATTCTTCTCCGTGTGCATTACATCTATGTTATGTGGAAGGAGAAGGTCATCAAAATAGGGAAGTCTCTCTAATCCTGACTTATGAGTCCACATATGTTCCACACCATAGCCCACAAAGCAGTTTTTCTTTGGATTATCTTTCTTTCCGTTATGCTTATTTGGATTATCTTTCTTTGGATTGACCACGAGAGCATCTATCTGAGCATGAACCTGGGACATGGTCATCGTCTGAGGTGCAGGGTCGGTCACCTTGACACCTTTCATGAAGTTCTTGGTGTCTTGTCTGAATGCATGATCAAGAGGGAGGAACTGTCGATGCTTGTCGAAAGACGAAAACTTGCCTCCCTTCTTCAACCAAATGAACTCTATAGTTGCCTTGCATATCGGGCTTGGGAACCTCCCCTGGATACACCATGCGGCGAATATCCCATACGCCATGAAATCATGCATAGAGTACTGGTACCAAACATACATTCTGAAGTTCTTCTTTGTAGCTCGGTCATAAGTCCATACGCCATGATTCCAAGCACTAATCAATTCATCATAAACAGGCTCCATATACACACCCATTTTGTGTCTCGGGTGTCCAGGAATTATCAATGTCAAGAACATGGTTTCCCGTTGAAGTAGGACCCCGGGTGGGAGATTGAGCGGGATAGCAAAAACGGGCCAACAAGAGTAGGGGGCCGCCATCATTCCATAAGGATTGATCCCATCCGTTGGTAGCGCAACACGTACATTACGGGCCTCAGTAGCTTTGTTAGGATGCTTGCTATTAAAGTATTGCAATGCTTCACCATCCGCTGGATGTACCATCTTGTTAGAATTGTATCGAATACCATTCTTGTGCCATGTCATCTGTTTCGCGGACTCCTCAGACATGAATAGTTGTTGGAGCCTCGGTATGATCGGAAGGTGTCGTAGGACTTTCATGGGGACCTCACTCTGCTGCTTTTGGCCATGACCGTTGTCTAGCTCCACATACCTAGAGGATTTACACTTTGGACAGTACTTTGCATCCTTGTGTTCTTTCCTAAATAGGACACAACCGTTTGGACAACAATATATCTGCTCATATGGCATCTTTAGTGCTCGCAGGAGTCTCGTTGACTCGTACAAGCTGTTCGGTAATGATGACCCTCAGGAAGCAGGCCCCCAATCACTGCCAACATAGAATTGAAGCAAGCTCGACTCATGTTGTACTAGGAGTTCAACCCCATTAGGTGCCCAATGGCATCTAGTTGAGAAACCGTTGTCCTGTCATGTAGGAGCTTCTGTGCCGATTCCAACATGGCGTAGAACGCCTTTGCAGTTGGCTCTGGCTCCTCTTCATCCTCCTCTGCCTCCATAGGTCTTTCAGTGAACGTTGCATCGTGAAAGTCACCTAACCATTCTGCTATCCCACCATCACCATCAAATGCCTCCAAGCGTGGTCTGACGACCTCCTCTCTAGTACGCCGGGCTTCACCATGGTACACCCACCGGGTATAGTTTGGCATGAATCCGTACTTGCAAAGATGCTCTCCCATGACTTTCTTTGTTTTTCTTTTCTTGTTTTCACATTGGCTACAAGGACAGAAGGTGTCTCTTGCTCCATTAGCTGACTTGCGAAATGCTTGATCCAAGAAACCCTCGGTCTTAGCCATCCATTCCGGGGTGATTTGAGCCTGACTTGGGCGTCCCGTGTACATCCATTCACGGTTATCCATCCTCTAGCATATACACATAATGCAGTAATATATCCATCAAATGTTTGGTGGGTGGTCCAAAAAAGTGGACAATCCAAAACAAATACGGTCATAGATATGCAAATAAGATCCGCATGCCTCCAACCGTATTTGTTTCGGACGGGAGACGCATAACTGGGCTACACCGATCTATGTTTGACAACGGTAAGGACGAGATGTTAATTATACCTAGGGTGGCGATGGAGACAGGCTAGCGGCGCAGTGGCAAGTCGGTGCAGCACTGACAAAGACAATCAGGGTCGACTGAAGGCGATCAGGGTCGCCTAGGTACTCCGGGTCCCCTCCGATAGGTCCTGCTCTGCAAAAGGAGAAACACAACACTATAAGTTGAAAATTTCGCCAGCACCTCCCCTATATGGGGAGGTTTCTAAAACCTGCAAGGAAAATGTTGGCACGAAGGCCGACAACCACAATTTCGGCACGATGGCCCACAATTCGGTACGGTATCATAAAAATTGCCTTACAATTTGGTACACAACTACTAAATAGCATAATAAGTCTTAGATTGAGATACAAATAGTTTGAATAGCAACTAATAGTTTAGAATATGCATGATATAAACTTAATCAAATAAGATTATAGTACTACTTTATGGGCCTACGCTTTCTAATGGACATGAAAGTCTTAGTTCAGAATATGCTTCAAAAGTAAAATATCTCCTACATTTCAATGTCTCCATCTCTCTTCATACTTCACAAGCGGTCCAGGAGAACCCAAATAGCATCTTTTCCCTTGCTATAAACCAACCACAAGATCTGTAGTGATGTCATTCAAGGGGTACATAGGAACATCTATAGAGTGCAGCTTTCTAACTACACACCTATGCTCAGTCTTAACTCATTGGCATACCCGACATGTTGCTATAGTGCTGCTTCATGTCCACTTTCTATCTCTTTGATCACCAATACCTCATGAACAAATGATGCACTTTGTGAAGAATAATTTCCTTTATGTGAACTTTTATGGCACAAAAATTGCACCCACTAAACTATTTTGCTCCTGACTATATATAAGCTAAAATTTGTGACTCTTCCTTGGATAAAAGCTTCTTCATAATAATAACTTGCAATGACCGACCATGTTGTTGTGCCACCAACACTCTCTTTGGTATGGTACAGTATATAAAAAAATTCTTATTTTTCTCTGGTACTCTCACATAAATATATCCATTTGTTCAACTTCAGTTACCAAATAATTCAATGTAGGGGGAATGGTTTTATGACTCAAAGCACTAGCCACAACATTGGCATTGTACTGTGTATTCTAGATAGTGAGGTCACAATTTTTGCTTAGCTCTAGTCATCTCATTGTCTTAAGTTCAAATCCTTCTAAGTGAATTCCGACTTACTAAAATCATCACAAGACTTACATAAAGATAACACACTCTAGTCCTACTCATGAAGCATCAAAGTAGGCAGCAAAGCACTTACAGACTTAAGATAAGGTGAGAATAGGAGCAACAACCAATTTCTCCTTCAATACCTGGAAGTCACACTCACTAGTCCATTTAAACTTCAATACCTGGAAGTCACACTCACTACATCAATTGAACTAATTTGAGGAGAAATTGGACAGCAAACAACTACATAAATTAGATCAGAGGGAAGTTAGCCAGTTAGGGTTAAGAGATTTGGGGGGAAATTGATTCGGTGGTAATACCTTTGCTTCAAAGCCAGGTCGCCGGAGATGCGCCCGCAGAGCCACGAGCCACGAGGCGGAGAGGAGAGAGAGTGGAGGAGGCCGGGCCGGACAAAGCGGAGGAGGGCGCCACCGGCGCCGCCAGGGCGGCTCGAGGCCAAGCGCGGGGGCGGCGGCCGGGGGGTGGGGTGGCGGCGGCGGCCGGCGGGGGGGCTGTGGTCACTCTACCGGGCGTCCGTGGGGCGGGTGGGGGTGGCGACGGCGGGGCGGGTTTTATTTTTTCCCGGGGGCGGCGGCTTTTAGGGCCGCCTTTGGGGGGGGAAAGTTTGCACAAAAATGTGCCCAACGGTAGTACCATTGATATATAGAGGTACTACCTGAGGTCAAATTCGCCGATGGGGACGATGAGCGATTCACGGAGAGTTCATTTTTTTTATTTTTCTTTTTTTGGGATATCTAAAAAATAAAAGTGCTAGGTTAAGCCTAAAATTTTGCAATTGACAAGTGATGACCTAAATTTTTTTGTGTGTGTGACAAGCATAATATCGTGATGCGTATGACAGGGATATATCACATAATGATAAGTTCTACAATACGGCATACTTGCCTTGGGTGCACCTAACCTGGAACAAGTTTTACCACAATAATCAAACCCCACCTCAGGCAAGGACATTTCCAACACCACACATATATCATCGCAAACACAAATATCACAACCATTCATCACAAATATATCACAAGGTCACCACCACAATTTTAAACACAACTTCAAATACAACAAGTTCACATACATCACAAGTTCACAACCGAAGTTTGCAAGCATAAGTTCACAACCAAGCTCGTCGCAGCGAATTCACAACCAAAGTTCACAACAATAAAACTACAAGTTCGAATACATCACAAGTTCACAACCGAAGTTCACAACCATAAGTTCACAACTGAGCTGCTCACAGCGAATTCACAACCAAAGGTGACGACAACGTTAAGATAGGATGGGCAAGTAGTCATGGCATCAGGCACAACTTCCTCGAGTGCTTGCCGCTTCCATAGTGTCTCCTCATCTTTGGATTTTTATTCATAGCAGCTGTAAAGGAGGTGTGTGTTAGCAAAGAGACGGCTGCACAAGTTCTATTGTTTTAATTGGAAAGTGTTATACATAAGGATTGAAGTTCAACTAAATGTACCGTTCATCCGTGCCCTCGCGTTCGGTGAGAGGCACATGGTCACCCTCTTCTATGGGCGTCTCCAGAACCACGGTACCACCTATGCATGGCTCGACACGTGACGGCGAATCTTCTCCTGATGAATCGGAGGGTGATTCAACAACCACTGCATGACGCGTCCATAGTACCATACCTCGTTGCTGATGACCTGCTCCATTTCCACCTCCTTCATGAGAAGGCCCCGCATTGTTGTGATAATCTAGTTGTGGGAACAGTGTGTAGCGGATTCTCCCCATTATGATATGAGTGACAATTGTTAGAGGGAACATTGTAACATTAACAGAGCAAGGTTATGTGATAAGTGCATTTACCATTTGGGCAGCGCCGGATTCTCCGTTGGTCTTCCTCAGCCGTTGGTGGTGGAGGGTCATCTACAAAAACCCAAACTGGCCATATGTACAGGACCGCAGCGGGAATTCTTCGGAGGATGGCTACATGTACAAGGTCAGGTATAGCTGCTCTTGGTGCATATGTGGACATGGTAAAGGAGAGAGTACGTGGGTTAAACTCGATGTCTTGAACATGACATATGTTCATGAAGATTCTCTGTACCACGTATGGCAAGCAAAGATGCGGTGGCATTCCAGCTATCATAATCCCGAGATGTTTGTAGTTGGCGGGCTCTTGTGGACGTCTAGCTGGTGTTGCACCAGCCGGTATGCTGTCATCGAAGAGTACTGGAGTGGCACCATAGTCGGGCGCCCATGGAAGGATACAGAGGGATTGGTGTCCAACTCGGAGGTATGTTGCGTTCATGATGTCAGTGGCTTCGTGGGGGGATTGGGTTTTCACTAGGAAATCATACATATGTCTGCTGATATTGGCTAGCGGGACACGGACACGAGTTTGCTGTTGTATTGCTGCCTGTATGCTATCCACACCGATATCATAGGGTCCAACTAGAGAAAGGTCGGAGGATGGATTATGTGGAGGGACCCTGACAAGCACTAAGATGCCTTCAAGATCAGAAGTTAAGGTGATCTCAGGCTCCTCAAGGATTGTGAGGTGTGGAAGTTGAAATGCGCCATCTCCTGCAAATTAATCGTACAAAAGACTGTAAATTCACAAACATCGCCAAGAAGAAATTATTTGTCGACCATGGCCACCACCATTACTTCTGAGGTGTAGACATTGCCACCACCACCATTGAACCACCCCCACCACCACCTAGGACTACACCAACACCGGCACAACCACCACTCCACCACCACCACCACACCACCACTCCGGCGCGGATTCGCCGTAGACATTGCCACCACCCCATTGAACCACCCCCACCTAAGAGTACACCAATGCCGGCACAACTACCACTCCACCCTACCGACTACACCAACACTGGCACATTCCACCACCACGACACCACCACTCCGGCGCGGATTCACCGTAGACATTGCCACCACCCTGTTGAACCACCCCCACCTAAGAGTACACCAATGCCGGCACAACTACCACTCCACCCCATCGACTACACCAACACTGGCACATTCCACCACCACCACACCACCACTCCGGCGCGGATTCACCGTAGACATTGCCACCATCCCATTGAACCACCCCCACCTAAGAGTACACCAATGCCGGCACAACTACCACTCCACCCCACCGACTACACCAACACTGGCACATTCCACCACCACCACACCACCACTCCGGCACGGATTCACCGTAGACATTGCCACCACCCCGTTGAACCACCCCCACCTAAGAGTACACCAATGCCGGCACAACTACCACTCCACCCCACTGACTACACCAACACTGGCACATTCCACCACCACCACTCCAGCGCGGATTCGCCATAGACATTGCCACCACCCCATTGAACCACCCCCACCTAAGAGTACACCAATGCCGGCACAACTACCACTCCACCCCACCGACTACACCAACACTGGCACATTCCACCACCACCACACCACCACTCCGGTGCGGATTCGCCGTAGACATTGCCACCACCCCGTTGAACCACCCCTACCTAAGAGTACACCAATGCCGGCACAACTACCACTCCACCCCACCGACTACACCACCACCACACCACCACTCCGGCGCGGATTCGCCGTAAACATTGCCACCACCAAAGACAAGAGGAAGGGAAGGGAAGGGATGCCATACCTGTGCCACTGAAAAACAGCGGGGATGGCGGCGGGGAAGGCCGCGAGGCGTGCAATCTCCGGCAAGGGCGCACTCCCCCTTTCGCCTCCTTCCCCCCCCGGCTTGTTCTAGGTGGCGCGGCGGTGTGGGGGGCATTTAGGGGAAGGGGAGGGCGGTGGCGGGGCATTGGGGGCGGAGACCGCCTAGTGGCGCGTGGTCGGGGGCGGTGGCCGGCGCGGATCCGGCGTGTGGGGCGGGCGGAGCGGGCGAGGAGGGGGCGGTGGCCGCACGGATTCGGTGAGTGGGGCGGAGTGGAAGAGGGGTGTGGCGGGGGGTCTCAAAGCAGAGGTGTGGATTAGACGACGATTGGTGGTGACCGTTTGGAGACGAGGGAGACGACAATTTATACAAACCCGCAAACCCTAGATACCGGTACTACCGATAGGTACAAACTAGAAACAACGCGCGGCAACACCGCGCGGCCTCGTGGGGTGGAACCAGTTGTGTACAAGCTTGGTTCAATTGTTGATTAATATTTTACCAGTAGGATGTAGTATTTTGAGTTAGTTTGGTTATGCATTTATGTAGCCACGGGCCTCTTTTTTTTATGAAACAATGTTATTTAATTTGGAGATTTGGCTATCATAGATTTTGGTTATTTTTTATAATTGTAATAGTATAGCTAGTAGGTACTTAGTCATGGAGAGTGTGGTATGGTATAAGTTTTGTAGTAATTAAAATAGAGAAACTAACTTTATTAATTATTTTTAGAGGATTCTAGAGAAATCTAGATTTATATTTGTAGCAATTAAAACTTATATTATTTAAGTTATATAGTATCCTAGGTGTTGTATAGAACTATTATATTTTTTATTAAGAGAGAGGAGCATTCCACGTGTAATTTTAATATAATAATATGGCTATGGTACGATATATTTATATTTATAGAAATAAAATTACAAAAAAAAATATGTGATGCTATGTAAAAAGTGTAGTTCTAGTTGTATAGAGTTCAACAAACTTGGTTTGGTATTTTTCTGATTTTTATTTTATTTGTTATGATTTCTATAATATTTCACCCGGTTTTGATAAATAATAAATTTCCTGGAAAATAAAAAAGGCCTCGAGCCCAATTCGGCCCATCGTGCGAGCGGCGATGCAGGCCGAGGCCCATGACGGGGCCTGAGAAGAGGCTGGACCGCGGGCTTTTTTGCAAAAAGGCCGGGACTCGCCCCATCTCGGCCGTCCGGCCGCCCGATCGGACGGCCGGGAAAGGCCCGTGACGTGGCCTTCTCTCCTACCGAGCTTGACTCGATTAGAGAGGAGAGATTGGTACTATCGAGGGTTTTCGATCGGAAAAGTTTTTGCGCACGCCTACCCCGGTAGTAGTACCGGAGGTAATTACCGGTACAATCGGTAGTTCAAATTCGCGCCAAATTGGAGCGTGCGCAGATTTGACCTACCGGTACTGCCGGTGATCCATCGGTACTACCGATCATAACCGGTACCACCGGTGCTACTCACGGTTAACATAACAATATGGATATATATAAATTTTTTGGTGACAAGCATAATATCGTGATGCGTATGACAGGATATATCACATAATGATAAGTAGGAGATCATAAATGGTTATGATAGAAAGAAAAGTACTTAAAATCATGATAACCATTGTAAAACAACAAGCATCAACATGATATCAAATAGAAGCCACCACAACATGATCAAACAATAAGCATAAGTGTTTAGCCTACAAGCATCCATTACACAGTAGTTCTTGTTCACCACACATAGTTCAAAGCACAATATATAGAGTTATTACAGGACATAATAGGTACCAATTGCAATAAACATAAGCCTAACATCTATTACTCATCATCGCCGTCGGACTCATTGGCTTTGTAGTCAACAATGTTAGGCCGTCGCCCGCTTTCCATGAGGATCGAAGATGGACCGGCTTCTTCAAAGACCAAAGAAGAAGACAAACCTCAAAGATACTCCTCAAAAGGATCACGAAATTCATGAAGAGGAGATGGAGGATCAATGTTGTACTGCTGCTCCAAGCGGGTCAAACGACGATCATCCCTCTCAGCCTTGTAACAAAGGAACTCATGCAGCTTTCGGAGGGCAAACTTGATGGCCCCACCACCACGACGTGGAGAGGAGCGGGGGGGGGGGGAGAGGAGGTACCGCCAGTAGCAGGAGCATTGCCACTAGCAGGATCAGCGCCACCAGCAGGAAGAGCAGGGGGACCACCAGGAGGACCCAAGTGCCGCACACTATAAAGAGAATGAGGGCAATCATGATAGAAGCGATGTCCCACGATCTGCTCAATGATGTGCATGATATATGGAGCATATGGGAGGGACTTGTGCGGGTTCACTGAAGCCTCTGCAATCTTGGTCCACATGAAGTCGAGATAGAGAAGCGCCCACCATTAACACCAAAACGAATAAGAATCTTGGGGGCATCATGATGAATCCGAATAGAATCTCAATCTTGGGATCAATTGACCACCGGATCAAGTTGTTGAGCACATAGAAGTAAGGCTTCGAGCAGCCGTGGTGGTACAATCGCCAGAAAGCCGGAAGATATATCCGAGCGGCGACCAAATGGTCCCGAGGAACTGAATGCGGGTACGTAGAACACAGACTAGGAGCAGCACGGTCATCATGGTTGAAGCCAAGAAGACGAGAGAAGGTCGTGTAGTCACGGCTAAAAAGTGCTCCCCTACCGTCATCCAATGTAAGACCTTGTGTGCGAGAATCAATCCATAAAGTAGCCAAGAACAGACAAATGATCGCCTCATTCCATGAATGCTGAAAAGTCATAAGGTTGAGAAGCCTACAATCATCAAGATCTAAAAGAAGCTGAGTCATCTCAGGGTGGTCGTGTGCTTGGAGAGAAGAAAGCAAGAGACACTTGTGCTGAAAGATGGGTGCCTTCGAACCACTGCGACCCAGCTTGTAGAGAACGGTGAAGTAGTAATCTGATTGGAAACATGACCAAAAGCGCTCTTCAACACTGGGATCTTTGACAAACTCATAAGGATTCTCCGAGCATTGAATCTTCAAGTCTTCCACCCTCTTGTTGTAATCCACGTACAAAGGAACAGAATAACCATCGCTGTTCCTTGGATTCCTCATCTGTGTACTGAACTGAGAATGTTGGGTGAGGACGCGATTCACTGTAGAAACACCAATCCGCAGGGGCGAGGTACTCCCAAAGCGAGGATCAATAGCACGACCAAGCACATCATCGGTAGAGGGCAGCTGATTGCCTGCAACAACTGAGCTGTGAAGACGAGGACGACAAGGACGACACATAGAGTTCTGAGGGGGACGCACGCCAGGCTCCCCATCACCACCAGCCTTGGAGCTGCCATGGCCACTACCACGAGCAGCAGCACGGCCACGAACAGACCGGTCATCAGTACTGTCACCACCTTTGTCACTGGGACGGGCTGCTCGGGGGAGGGGGTTCTTCCGCTTCGGACCTGTAATCCGCATGCTACAACACAAACAAGGGTGAAATCAAGGTCTCAGACATGGTACAACACAAACATAGAGGAATCGTAATAAATCATATATGGGATATGCTTGATTCTAAGATGATAGTAATTGGCTGTAGTAGTAATAAATCATATATGCATGGCGTGCGAGGGGCCAATAGCTGTAGTAGTAATTGGCTGCAGCTAGACTGTAATATATATGATAAAGAACTAAAAAAATAAGTGTAGTAGGCAAAGTATACAACTAGATACGCCATTCAGAATTCTGTTAAGGTACTGCAACATATGTGTTTTTGCTGGGTTGTGATTGCACTAAATATGTCAAGTGGTAAGGATAGTAATGTCATCTATGTCGTACTATCATTGTGAGACCAGAATTTGTTTGTGATTAACTCTGTTCATGACCTCAGTTTATACAATGATTGTACTCCTTCATGCAAGTATCCCACATTCCGAAATACAATGTTAAGAAGTGTGACAAAGTACCAAATGATGTGAAGGCGAGATGATTAAACTACTCACAAAAAGAATATTATCAAGGAAAACAAAACCAAAGAATGCAAGAGGGCAAGAGATGAAGTTAACTTGGATCATTCAGATGGAGAAGCATCAAGTGAACAAGATGGTGGCAATTCTGTTGTTGTTGTTCACTCAGGGAGGGCTAGAAGCACAAGTAGCTCCAAAGGCGGCCCTATGGAGAGGTTCTACAAACGCTCAGGATTTCAAGAGGAAGTGGAACTTGGAGGATAATACAGGTATAACCTAAAAACCATCTAAAGCCTCCGGTCTTTCTAAAAAGCTTTTACTAGATATTGGTAGAGATGTTGGTATTTACGTAGAGGATGGAAATCCTATTATTGATGAAATGCTTGCTTTAGATAATAGTAGAAATGTGAATAGTCTAATGAGTTGTAATTCCTGTCCCTGTGATGGAAAACCTTTAGAACCAGGAGTGGGATCTGAATTTTCTACGCTTAATCTTGCTAGTTCTAGTCCAGCTATTATTTCTAAGGATTCTCGACGAATGGACATTCCGATCCAAGCCTGAAGGTCCACAAGGAAGAGTGGCCAAAAGTAGGGGCTAGGAAAATAACCAAGAAAAAATTTAAATGATAGGTCTTTTTTGGAATATTAGAGGATTGGGAAAAGATGGTAGAGTGACTGCTCTCACTAGTAGAATTAAAGATTCTCATGTAGATTTCCTTGGTATTTCTGAAACCAAAAGGCATAATATTTCTACTGGTTTATTAAAATCTATTACTAATGGTGTTCCTTTTAATTGGTACCATTTAGAACCGAAAGGGACAGCAGGGGGTATCCTGGTTGGTTCCAATGCTGATAGATTTAATATGGTTGTAGGAGATGTGCTGAAATTTACTGTTAGTGCCATGCTATCCAATAAATCAAATGGTCTTATCTGGAAGTTGATAGTGGTTTATGGGCCTGCTTATGATGATCTAAAACAGGAGTTTTTAGATGAGCTAGATACAGTTTTGGGATCCCGGACAGGACCTATTATTGTTGGAGGGGACTGCAACCTTGTTAGGTTTAGCAGTGACAAGAGTAATGGGGTTATCAATCATAAATGGGCTGATGGTTTCAATAGTTGGATCAATAAGTGGGCCTTGATTGAGTTGAGTCCTGGCAATAAGAAATTCACCTGGACAAATAATCAAGTACCCCCTATTCTTTCTAAGATCGATAGAATTTTTGTATCTAGTGGTTGGGATACCATGTTTCCTCTGTCAACTGTGAAAGCTCTAGAAAGGCTGCCCAGTGACCATAATCCACTAGTAATAGATACAGGGGACAACTCATGTTTTGGAAAGAGAAGGTTTAGATTTGAAAAATGGTGGCTAGGTAAAGAGTCCTTTAGGGAGATGGTAGTAAAAGCTTGGAATTCTCCATGTAATAAATCTAGCAGTATTGATGTTTGGCAATTCAAAGTTAGGACCCTAAGGAGAATGGTTAGAGGTTGGGCAGCAAATGAGATTGCTGCACAAAACAAAACCAAGGTAGAACTTTCTAAGGAATTCACCAGACTGAAGAGTTTGGCAGAGAATAGAGTCTTGAGTTCTGAGGAGGTGAGGGATTTAAGAAGTATAGAGGATAGACTAGAACAAATCTGGGCTCTAGAAGAAATTAAGGTCAGGCAGTGATCTAGAGAAAGGAATATATTGGAGGGTGATAGAAACACTGCCTACTTTCAGGCAGTAGCTAATCATAGAAATAGAAAGAAAAAATAGAGTGCTTGGAAAGCACCAATGGTCTAGTGTATGATCAAAAAAATATGATGAAGGTAGCTGTAGACCTCTACAAATAGCTTTTCTCTAAAGATATGGAGTCTAGAGTTAAACTAGACAATACCTTCTGGGAGGAGGAAGATAAGGTGTCTGGAGAGGAGAATCTTTTATTGACTGCCCCCTTCTCTGAGGATGAGGTCAAGGAGGCTATTTTCAGCTGCTATGCTGAGGGATCCCCTGGGCCAGATGGTCTACCTTTTCTTTTCTACCAAAAGTTTTGGGATCTTATTAAAGCTGACTTGATGGCCATGTTTTGGGACTTCCATGGGGGACATCTAGACCTAGGTAGATTGAACTTTGCCCTGTGACTCTGATCCCAAAAGTGGGGGAGGCCACTAGTCCATGAGGGTTTTGCCAAAGGTGAGGAAAGAAGAGCAAGTCCAAATTGAGATCAACTTGAGTGCCTGATATTCGAGTGATTTGACTTGAACGAGGTGATGGTTGAATGGTGTGAGCAAGAAGAGATATATAGATTGGTCACCTAGCATAGACTTTAGGCTTTAGAGAAGACTCAATCAAAAAGATTAGGAGCTCAAATGTAAGGAAGAAAGGATAAAAGAAAGGGGGAGCAAGGGTATGACTAGTTAGGGTTTTAGAGAGCATGAGTTTGGATGTTTGGCAAGATGAATGGTTGATGCTCCATCGGGATTTTTAGAACAAGGATCAAGGATCAAGGTGTATGGATTCGAAGGATTTCATCATGGGTTTGAGGTTATGGAAACATGGTCAAAGATCAAGATAGATTTTCTTTGATTCAAACCCTAGGCGCATTTGAAAAACTTTAAATTCATTTTTCATACATAAACACTATGCAATGGCATGAAGTGCAACAAACATGTTATATTAAGTGGTAAAAGTTTTAGAAAATGTTTTGTTTCACTCGCTAAATTGATAACAAACTAACTAAAGCTTGGAAACTTTTAGAAAAATATTAAATCCTGGATTTTATTTAGTGTTTTCTATGCACATCCCCAAAATGAAAATTTTGGGGTGTGACAAACTACCCCCTAACAGGAATCTCGTCCCGAGATTCATGAAAGAGGCACTCATTACAAAGAGCCAAATCACGCGTCAACATAATAACAACACAATTCAACCGTCTAAGAAAACACTAACATGTTGTTGACCTTGATCGAGAACACACATCGTGCTAATGTAAAAAACACTCGGGGTAAAAAATTACCTAGAGGGGATTAGGATAAACGAGCTTAAACTCTTCAATCTCCATGTTGATGCTTCTTGTTGATGTAGACTTTCATCTTCATAGACTCGGGGAAAACGAGAGGCTTTCGTTAAATAGTATTTTCAATTTTCGAAAAACATCGAGGGGAGGAAGTCAAGATTAATTTTTACTAGAATAAGTTTGTAAGACGACCATTTCTAACTAGGTTGAGCGTCCCTACGGTCAACACTGCTCGATACCATTTTTGTCACACCCGGTTTTCCAAAAGAATACCGGCGCTAACTATATGTGTGCCCGGGATGTCCACACAACACATATAGCAACAAAAATGGAGATTATCAAAGACAATGCTTTATTATATATCAAAACATATTTACAACAAAGCTTACATCTATTACGAGCATAGCGGAACTATCCTTAATCTTCTATCTTTGGGTCTCCATACTCCACGGGGAAGGTTGGTTTGGGGAAAACTCGCCTAGCAGTCTTGAAATAGCTCAGGGAAACACCTCACTTGAAATGCCATCTGGTACCCATCCGGGATTTTGTTGATTGTAAAGCAAGCGTCAGCGCACCATGCTCAGCAAGCATAACATGAGGGGATGCAAGGCTCAAAAGGCTAGACACGGTTCAACTGCGGTAAGCACTTTTAGTTGATCATAATTTACTTATAGGACCTAAGTTACTAGGTTATGCTTAGCACCCAAGTGAATATATATAATTATCATCATCAAGGATTAATCATCATCATCATCCATAACCTCCACCGAACCATCTATCTCGAAAAGGATCCAGGCCGCTCGTGACCGTGAGCTCGGGCCGATATATCGTTTTACACTCTGCAGAGGTTGTACACTTTCACCATGAGTCGTGTTACCCATATGCCCGAGGTGATCAGCCTCTTGACTCACTTCCAAGGTAAGTCGGCAGGGTTCACTACGAGGCCTTTCCAAAGACACCCTAACAAGTTAGTAGCCGCGAGGTCTCAACAGCTAGGCGAATGGAGCCCCCCTTCAAGACTAGTGCACAAATGACCGCAGCCTAGCAACACATCTTGACAGGCAAGAAGCCATTCTGCAACCTAGGCCCCCCTCTTGCGCCTTTCGGTAACCACTAACAAGCTAGAGAAATCTAGTTACTTAGCCAAGACCAGAGCCATATAGTCCTCATGGTTGTACGGATGTCCTGGGTGGCCGCTTTAAGATTGAGTCCTTATGGAGGGCCGACTAGAGCACCCAACAGGCCCAATGCTCTAGCCCCCTTTGTCCATGTTGCTCAAAAAAAGCAACACTTTAACCATCGATTCCATAAGTCATCATTAATTAGAATTAACATTATAAGGTTTGGTGATTGCAAGCTAAGCAAAGCTATCCATATGCATCAACCCGGGTAACAAGGAACATGGTACAAAAGTACTAGGTAAAGTCCTTATGGGTTTATCATATTAGACACATGCATATGAAAGTGATTAAATGGTTATTAGGTAGCAAAGAACTCATGTTACACTTGCCTTCCAAAAGTAGGACAAACTTTCCATCCTTTCCTTCCTGATCATCCTTGCACGCTCCACCTCTAACGATAGCATCAACCAGCACAAGCATCTTAAACAAACCTAGAAACAATACACCAAGCATTATAAAAGAAACACATAAAGGTTTGAAACACGTAGGACTTGTAACTACGATCGCTTGAGCGCAAAAAACAACCGAAACGAAAAGCCACAATTAAAGGATATGAAAGTTGAAAGGTATAGATGGAAATGATTGGATTTAGGTACGCAAGGTGGGTTTTATACTAGAAGGAACATACACACCAGAACAATAAGGATTGGTTATGTGTATAGGTTACTTGGGAACATGTCATTATTAACCAATGCACTATGGTAGATTCAAGATCAAAGGAAAATAGGATTATTGTTAATGGTGCATTGGTTTGAGAATACTCGGTGGCGGATAGCGGCGGGTAGCAACGACTATGAAAAAATGATAAGTCAGAGACACATTGATCATTAGCTTGGATTGGTTAGGTGATCATGTGCAACTAGGAGATACGATCATATAAGAGGACTCGGTGGGAATTGCGGATCACTGAGGCATCTCGGACACGCACGTCGGTGGCCAGCGGTAGTTAGGATGAGCGGTTGCATGGTTATCGAAAGGACCAAAGCGTGATATCTTTCATGGGGTTTCTAGATACTGTATAGAGTATATTGTGGCAAAAGGGCATGATGTTTTGACCGTTGGATAGTCGGGGAACGAGATTGCAAGATGGCATGGCATAGTTGTTGGCAATTGGCATGGTAGGAGCAAATGACACGATGATGTTTATATATTTGGTGATGTGGTTTATATGGACAAGACAACTTTCAGATATGTGTGATGTTATATGATAAACACTATGGTTGAAGGGCTTGACCACTAGAGTAGCGAATCATTGGGAACACGCATGCCAACCGGCATAAATGCGGCCGCGGGCGTAGGGGACAAAGAAGCACAAAACTGAATGGTATCTCCTTCATGTTTGATCATGTGGCCATGAAACTTTACAAAGGTGTGTGCAAGTATATAAATGATAGTCTAGACAAAGGATACATATTGGGGTTCAATGGATCAATGGGAACACCATTGCCAAAAAAACAGTCACTGCTGTTTGGACAACAAGGGTAGTGGATGCTTTGGCTTCGATATCTTGGCCATCGGAGATTGCATAGCCAAACCAATTTGTGGGATCATGTGAAGGGATATCATGAGCATGTGGGTTAAAGGGTTTGTGTGATTTGGATAGCGGATTAGGCAAGGAACGCCAACACAACTCAGGGCTGCAATCTATCAAGACAGCAGGAACAGCAGGAACGGAGATGGACGATATCTTAAGTTTCTCAACTCCTATGGCAAAACCATTTTACAGAGGTGTGTTCAAGGATATAATCTACATAGTCACCAAAGAGATTGATGTTTGGATGAACAAAACAGCGAGGAACGCAACTTCCGTCAACGACAGCAAATCTGCCCGCAAGGACAGCAACACATACACCGGGTAAACTTCATCGGGGATCAACCATACGTCATCTATGGTACTTGATATGCAGAGATGGATACAATAATAACATGGGGATGATGATGGAGGGTTCTCACCATGGGGATTGGTGTGGTGGAGCGAGGAGAGGCATCAACGGTGGCCGGTGACGATGATCTAGTGCATCGGGGCATCCTTCTCGCGTTGCGGTTGATCGGGGCAGCCATGGGGGAGGATGAGGAGGAGCAGGGGCGTCCCTCCTCTGTTCTTGACTTGGGGAATGAGGGGAGAGGCGTGAGGGGGCTGTTGGGGTGGTATATATGAAGGAGAGGTGAGGGGAGACCAAGGGTTGGAAGCCAAAGGGTCTTGCTTTGATATTTTGATGCCTTGCTTGATATTTTTGTGGGAGATTGAGAGGCTCCAAGGGGCTGACGTGGGAGAGGGTAGAGGAAGAGTTAGAGTGCTGGTTGGGCTTGGTGTTGGTCCACTAAAGAGAGGAGGATGTTTGGGCTTTGATCCGAGGCAAGAGTTAAGGCATGGTTTGGACCGGGTTCGGCCCGAATCGAGGATAGAGTTATAGAGTAGGTTACTTGGAGTATTTTTGGGTTGTGGGCTTTGCTTGAGAGGGGATAAGGTAGATGACAAAGAGTCCATGAGGGTTTTGCCAAAGGTGAGGAAAGAAGAGCAAGTCCAAATTGAGATCAACTTGAGTGCCCGATATTCGAAAGTGATTTGACTTGAACGAGGTGATGGTTGAATGGTGTGAGCAAGAAGAGATATATAGATTGGTCACCTAGCATAGACTTTAGGCTTTAGAGAAGACTCAATCAAAAAAGATTAGGAGCTCAAATGTAAGGAAGAAAGGATAAAAGAAAGGGGGAGCAAGGGTATGACTAGTTAGGGTTTTAGAGAGCATGAGTTTGGATGTTTGGCAAGATGAATGGTTGATGCTCCATCAGGATTTTTAGAACAAGGATCAAGGATCAAGGTGTATGGATTCGAAGGATTTCATCATGGGTTTGAGGTTATGGAAACATGGTCAAAGATCAAGATAGATTTTCTTTGATTCAAACCCTAGGCGCATTTGAAAAACTTTAAATTCATTTTTCATACATAAACACTATGCAATGGCATGAAGTGCAACAAACATGTTATATTAAGTGGTAAAAGTTTTAGAAAATGTTTTGTTTCACTCGCTAAATTGATAACAAACTTAACTAAAGCTTGGAAACTTTTAGGAAAATATTAAATCCTGGATTTTATTTAGTGTTTTCTATGCACATCCCCAAAATGAAAATTTTGGGGTGTGACAAACTACCCCCCTTAACAGGAATCTCGTCCCGAGATTCATGAAAGAGGCACTCATTACAAAGAGCCAAATCACGCATCAACATAATAACAACACAATTCAACCGTCTAAGAAAACACTAACTTGTTGTTGACCTTGATCGAGAACACACATCGTGCTAATGTAAAAAAAACACTCAGGGTAAAAAAATACCTAGAGGGGATTAGGATAAACGAGCTTAAACTCTTCAATCTCCATGTTGATGCTTCTTGTTGATGTAGACTTTCATCTTCATAGACTCGGGAAAAACGAGAGGCTTTCGTTAAATAGTATTTTCAATTTTCGAAAAACATCAAGGGGGGGAGGAAGTCAAGATTAATTTTTACTAGAATAAGTTTGTAAGACGACCATTTCTAACTAGGTTGAGCGTCCCTACAGTCAACACTTTGCTCGATACCATTTTGTCACACCCGGTTTTCCAAAGAATACCAAGCGCTAACTATATGTGTGCCCGGGATGTCCACACAACACATATAGTAACAAAAATGGAGATTATCAAAGACAATGCTTTATTATATATCAAAACATATTTAAAACAAAGCTTACATCTATTACGAGCATAGCGGAACTATCTTAATCTTCTATCTTTGGGTCTCCATACTCCACGAGGGAAGGTTGATCGGGAGAAAACTCGCCTAGCGCCTTGAAATAGCTCGGGGAAACACCTCACTTGAAATGCCATCCGTACCCATCCGGGATTTTGTTGATTGTAAAGCAAGCGTCGGCGCACCATGCTCGCCAAGCATAACATGAGGGGATGCAAGGCTCAAAAGGCTAGACACGGTTCAATCCTGCGGTTAGCACTTTTAGTTGATCATAATTTATTATTATACCTAAGTTACTAGGTTATGCTTAGCACCCAAGTGAATATATATAATTATCATCATCAAGGATTAATCATCATCATCATCCATAACCTCCACCGAACCATCTATCTTGAAAAGGATCCAGCCGCTCGTGACCGTGAGCTCTACCGATATATCGCTTTTACACTCTGCAGAGGTTGTACACTTTCACCATGAGTCGTGTTACCCATATGCCCGAGGTGATCGGCCTCTTGACTCACTTCCAAGGTAAGTCGGCAGGGTTCACTACGAGGCCTTTCCAAAGACACCCTAACAAGTTAGTAGCCGCGAGGTCTCAAATAGCTAGGCGAATGGAGCCCCCTTCAAGACTAGTGCACAAATGACCGCAGCCTAGCAACACATCTTGACAGGGCAAGAAGCCATTCTGCAACCTAGGCCCCCTCTTGCGCCTTTCGGTAACCACTAACAAGCTAGAGAAATCTAGTTACTTAGCCAAGACCAGAGCCATATAGTCCTCATGGTTGTACGGATGTCCCGGGTGGCCGCTTTAAGATTGAGTCCTTATGGAGGGCCGACTAGAGCACCCAACAGCCCAATGCTCTAGCCCCCTTTCTGTCCATGTTGCTCAAAAGCAACACTTTAACCATCGATTCCATAAGTCATCATTAATTAGAATTAACATTATAAGGTTTGGTGATTGCAAGCTAAGCAAAGCTATCCATATGCATCAACCCGGGGTAACAAGGAACATGGTACAAAAAAGTACTAGGTAAAGTCCTTATGGGTTTATTATATTAGACACATGCATATGAAAGTGATTAAATGGTTATTAGGTAGCAAAGAACTCATGTTACACTTGCCTTCCAAAAAGTAGGACAAACTTTCCATCCTTTCCTTCCGGATCATCCTTGCACAGCTCCACCTCTAACGATAGCATCAACCAGCACAAGCATCTTAAACAAACCTAGAAACAATACACCAAGCATTATAAAAGAAACACATAAAGGTTTGAAACACGTAGGACTTGTAACTACGATCGCTTGAGCGCAAAACAACCAAACGAAAAGCCACAATTAAAGGATATGAAAGTTGAAAGGTATAGATGGAAATGATTGGATTTAGGTACGCAAGGTGGGTTTTATACTAGAAGGAACATACACACCAGAACAATAAGGATTGGTTATGTGTATAGGTTACTTGGGAACATGTCATTATTAACCAATGCACTATGGTAGATTCAAGATCAAAGGAAAATAGGATTATTGTTAATGGTGCATTGGTTTGAGAATACTCGGTGGCGGATAGCGGCGGGTAGCAAACGACTATGAAAATGATAAGTCGAGAGACACATTGATCATGTAGGAGGAACTTGTTAGGTGATCATGTGCAACTAGGAGATACACGATCATATAAGAGGACTCGAGGCATCCTCAGACATCTCGGACACGCACGCGTCGGTGGCCAGCGGTAGTTAGGATGAGCGGTTGCATGGTTATCGAAAAGACCAAAGGGTGATATCTTTCATGGGGTTTCTAGATACTGTATAGAGTATATTGTGGCAAAAGGGCATGATGTTTTGACCGTTGGATAGTCGGGGAACGAGATTGCAAGATGGCATGGCATAGTTGTTGGCAATTGGCATGGTAGGAGCAAATGACACGATGATGTTTATATATTTGGTGATGTGGTTTATATGGACAAGACAACTTTCAGATATGTGTGATGTTATATGATAAACACTATGGTTGAAGGGCTTGACCACCGTGAGTAGCGAATCATTGGGAACACGCATGCCAACCGGCATAAATGCGGCCGCGGGGCGTAGGGGACAAAGCAAGCACAAAACTGAATGGTATCTCCTTCATGTTTGATCATGTGGCCATGAAACTTTGCAAAGGTGTGTGCAAGTATATAAATGATAGTCTAGACAAAGGATACATATTGGGGTTCAATGGATCAATGGGAACACCATTGCCAAAAAAAATGAGTCACCGCTGTTTGGACAACAAGGGTAGTGGATGCTTTGGCTTCGATATCTTGGCCATCGGAGATTGCATAGCCAAACCAATTTGTGGGATCATGTGAGGGATATCATGAGCATGTGGGTTCAAGGGTTTGTGTATTTGGGCTAGCGGATTAGGCAGGAACGCCAACACAACTCAGGGCTGCAATCTATCAAGACAGCAGGAACAGCAGGAACGGAGATGGACGATATCTTAAGTTTCTCAACTCCTATGGCAAAACCATTTTACAGAGGTGTGTTCAAGGATATAATCTACATAGTCACCAAAGAGATTGATGTTTGGATGAACAAAACAGCGAGGAACGCAACTTCCGTCAACGACAGCAAATCTGCCCGCAAGGACAGCAACACATACACCGGGTAAACTTCATCGGGGATCAACCATACGTCATCTATGGTACTTGATATGCAGAGATGGATACAAGAAGAACATGGGGATGATGATGGAGGGTTCTCACCATGGGGATTGGTGTGGTGGAGCGAGGAGAGGCATCAACGGTGGCCGGTGACGATGATCTAGTGCATCGGGGCATCCTTCTCGCGTTGCGGTTGATCGGGGCAGCCATGGGGGAGGATGAGGAGGAGCAGGGGCGTCCCTCCTCTGTTCTTGACGTGGGGAATGAGGGGAGAGGCGTGAGGGGGCTGTTGGGGTGGTATATATGAAGGAGAGGTGAGGGGAGACCAAGGGTTGGAAGCCAAAGGGTCTTGCTTTGATATTTTGATGCCTTGCTTGATATTTTTGTGGGAGATTGAGAGGCTCCAAGGGGCTGACGTGGGAGAGGGTAGAGGAAGAGTTAGAGTGCTGGTTGGGCTTGGTGTTGGTCCACTAAAGAGAGGAGGATGTTTGGGCTTTGATCCGAGGCAAGAGTTAAGGCATGGTTTGGACCGGGTTCGGCCCGAATCGAGGATAGAGTTATAGAGTAGGTTACTTGGAGTATTTTTGGGTTGTGGGCTTTGCTTGAGAGGGGATAAGGTAGATGACAAAGAGTCCATGAGGGTTTTGCCAAAGGTGAGGAAAGAAGAGCAAGTCCAAATTGAGATCAACTTGAGTGCCCGATATTCGAAAGTGATTTGACTTGAACGAGGTGATGGTTGAATGGTGTGAGCAAGAAGAGATATATAGATTGGTCACCTAGCATAGACTTTAGGCTTTAGAGAAAGACTCAATCAAAAAAGATTAGGAGCTCAAATGTAAGGAAGAAAGGATAAAAGAAAGGGGGAGCAAGGGTATGACTAGTTAGGGTTTTAGAGAGCATGAGTTTGGATGTTTGGCAAGATGAATGGTTGATGCTCCATCATTTTTTTAGAACAAGGATCAAGGATCAAGGTGTATGGATTCGAAGGATTTCATCATGGGTTTGAGGTTATGGAAACATGGTCAAAGATCAAGATAGATTTTCTTTGATTCAAACCCTAGGCGCATTTGAAAAACTTTAAATTCATTTTTCATACATAAACACTATGCAATGGCATGAAGTGCAACAAACATGTTATATTAAGTGGTAAAAGTTTTAGAAAATGTTTTGTTTCACTCGCTAAATTGATAACAAACTTAACTAAAGCTTGGAAACTTTTAGAAAAATATTAAATCCTGGATTTTATTTAGTGTTTTCTATGCACATCCCCAAAATGAAAATTTTGGGGTGTGACAAACTACCCCCCTTAACAGGAATCTCGTCCCGAGATTCATGAAAGAGGCACTCATTACAAAGAGCCAAATCACGCATCAACATAATAACAACACAATTCAACCGTCTAAGAAAACACTAACATGTTGTTGACCTTGATCGAGAACACACATCGTGCTAATGTAAAAAAAACACTCGGGGTAAAAAAATACCTAGAGGGGATTAGGATAAACGAGCTTAAACTCTTCAATCTCCATGTTGATGCTTCTTGTTGATGTAGACTTTCATCTTCATAGACTCGGGAAAACGAGAGGCTTTCGTTAAATAGTATTTTCAATTTTCAGAAAACATCAAGGGGGAGGAAGTCAAGATTAATTTTTACTAGAATAAGTTTGTAAGACGACCATTTCTAACTAGGTTGAGCGTCCTACAGTCAACACTGCTCTGATACCATTTTGTCACACCCGGTTTTCCAAAGAATACCAAGCGCTAACTATATGTGTGCCCAGGATGTCCACACAACACATATAGCAACAAAAATGGAGATTATCAAAGACAATGCTTTATTATATATCAAAACATATTTAAAACAAAGCTTACATCTATTACGTGAGCATAGCGGAACTTGTCTTAATCTTCTATCTTTGGGTCTCCATACTCCACGGGGAAGGTTGACTGGGAGAAAACTCGCCTAGCGCCTTGAAATAGCTCGGGGAAACACCTCACTTGAAATGCCATCCGGTACCCATCCGGGATTTTGTTGATTGTAAAGCAAGCGTCGGCGCACCATGCTCAACAAGCATAACATGAGGGGATGCAAGGCTCAAAAGGCTAGACACGGTTCAACTGCGGTAAGCACTTTTAGTTGATCATAATTTACTTATAGGACCTAAGTTACTAGGTTATGCTTAGCACCCCAAGTGAATATATATAATTATCATCATCAAGGATTAATCATCATCATCATCCATAACCTCCACCGAACCATCTATCTTGAAAAGGATCCAGGCCGCCGCCGTGACCGTGAGCTCGGGCGATATATCGGTTTTACACTCTGCAGAGGTTGTACACTTTCACCATGAGTCGTGTTACCCATATGCCCGAGGTGATCAGCCTCTTGACTCACTTCCAAGGTAAGTCGGCAGGGGTTCACTACGAGGCCTTTCCAAAGACACCCTAACAAGTTAGTAGCCGCGAGGTTTCAAAGCAGCTAGGCGAATGGAGCCCCCTTCAAGACTAGTGCACAAATGACCGCAGCCCTAGCAACACATCTTGACAGGGCAAGAAGCCATTCTGCAACCTAGGCCCCCTCTTGCGCCTTTCGGTAACCACTAACAAGCTAGAGAAATCTAGTTACTTAGCCAAGACCAGAGCCATATAGTCCTCATGGTTGTACGGATGTCCCGGGTGGCCGCTTTAAGATTGAGTCCTTATGGAGGGCCGACTAGAGCACCCAACAGGCCCAATGCTCTAGCCCCCTTTTCGTCCATGTTGCTCAAAAGCAACACTTTAACCATCGATTCCATAAGTCATCATTAATTAGAATTAACATTATAAGGTTTGGTGATTGCAAGCTAAGCAAAGCTATCCATATGCATCAACCCAGGGTAACAAGGAACATGGTACAAAAGTACTAGGTAAAGTCCTTATGGGTTTATCATATTAGACACATGCATATGAAAGTGATTAAATGGTTATTAGGTAGCAAAGAACTCATGTTACACTTGCCTTCCAAAAGTAGGACAAACTTTCCATCCTTTCCTTCCGGATCATCCTTGCACGCCTCCACCTCTAACGATAGCATCAACCAGCACAAGCATCTTAAACAAACCTAGAAACAATACACCAAGCATTATAAAAGAAACACATAAAGGTTTGAAACACGTAGGACTTGTAACTACGATCGCTTGAGCGCAAAACAACCGAAACGAAAGCCACAATTAAAGGATATGAAAGTTGAAAGGTATAGATGGAAATGATTGGATTTAGGTACGCAAGGTGGGTTTTATACTAGAAGGAACATACACACCAGAACAATAAGGATTGGTTATGTGTATAGGTTACTTGGGAACATGTCATTATTAACCAATGCACTATGGTAGATTCAAGATCAAAGGAAAATAGGATTATTGTTAATGGTGCATTGGTTTGAGAATACTCGTGGCGGATAGCGGCGGTAGCAACGACTATGAAAATGATAAGTCGAGAGACACACTGATCATGTTAGGTGATCATGGAACTCGGAGATACGGGGAACACGGTGGGGAATTGGCGGATCACTTGAGGCATCCTAGACACGCACGCCGGTGGCCAGCGGTAGTTAGGATGAGCGGTTGCATGGTTATCGAAAGGACCAAAGGGTGATATCTTTCATGGGGTTTCTAGATACTGTATAGAGTATATTGTGGCAAAAGGGCATGATGTTTTGACCGTTGGATAGTCGGGGAACGAGATTGCAAGATGGCATGGCATAGTTGTTGGCAATTGGCATGGTAGGAGCAGCGACACGATGATGTTTATATATTTGGTGATGTGGTTTATATGGACAAGACAACTTTCAGATATGTGTGATGTTATATGATAAACACTATGGTTGAAGGGCTTGACCACCGTGAGTAGCGAATCATTGGGAACACGCATGCCAACCGGCATAAATGCGGCTCAAGGGGCAGAGGGACAGCAAGCACAAAACTGAATGGTATCTCCTTCATGTTTGATCATGTGGCCATGAAACTTTACAAAGGTGTGTGCAAGTATATAAATGATAGTCTAGACAAAGGATACATATTGGGGTTCAATGGATCAATGGGAACACCATTGCCAAAAACAGAGTCACTGCTGTTTGGACAGCAAGGGTAGCGGATGCTTTGGCTTCGATATCTTGGCCATCAGAGATTGCATAGCCAAACCAATATGTGGGATCATGTGGAGGGATATCATGAGCATGTGGGTTAAAGGGTTTGGTGATTTGGATAGCGGATTAGGCAGGAACGCCAACACAACTCAGGGCTGCAATCTATCAAGACAGCAGGAACAGCAGGAACGGAGATGGACGATATCTTAAGTTTCTCAACTCCTATGGCAAAACCATTTTACAGAGGTGTGTTCAAGGATATAATCTACATAGTCACCAAAGAGATTGATGTTTGGATGAACAAAACAGCGAGGAACGCAACTTCCGTCAACGACAGCAAATCTGCCCGCAAGGACAGCAACACATACACCGGGTAAACTTCATCGGGGATCAACCATACGTCATCTATGGTACTTGATATGCAGAGATGGATACAAGAATAACATGGGGATGATGATGGAGGGTTCTCACCATGGGGATTGGTGTGGTGGAGCGAGGAGAGGCATCAACGGTGGCCGGTGACGATGATCTAGTGCATCGGGGCATCCTTCTCGCGTTGCGGTTGATCGGGGCAGCCATGGGGGAGGATGAGGAGGAGCAGGGGCGTCCCTCCTCTGTTCTTGACGTGGGGAATGAGGGGAGAGGCGTGATGGGGCTGTTGGGGTGGTATATATGAAGGAGAGGTGAGGGGAGACCAAGGGTTGGAAGCCAAAGGGTCTTGCTTTGATATTTTGATGCCTTGCTTGATATTTTTGTGGGAGAATGAGAGGGATCCAAGGGGTTGACGTGGGAGAGGGTAGAGGAAGAGTTAGAGTGCTGGTTGGGCTTGGTGTTGGTCCACTAAAGAGAGGAGGATGTTTGGGCTTTGATCCGAGGCAAGAGTTAAGGCATGGTTTGGACCGGGTTCGGCCCGAATCGAGGATAGAGTTATAGAGTAGGTTACTTGGAGTATTTTTGGGTTGTGGGCTTTGCTTGAGAGGGGATAAGGTAGATGACAAAGAGTCCATGAGGGTTTTGCCAAAGGTGAGGAAAGAAGAGCAAGTCCAAATTGAGATCAACTTGAGTGCCTGATATTCGAGTGATTTGACTTGAACGAGGTGATGGTTGAATGGTGTGAGCAAGAAGAGATATATAGATTGGTCACCTAGCATAGACTTTAGGCTTTAGAGAAGACTCAATCAAAAAGATTAGGAGCTCAAATGTAAGGAAGAAAGGATAAAAGAAAGGGGGAGCAAGGGTATGACTAGTTAGGGTTTTAGAGAGCATGAGTTTGGATGTTTGGCAAGATGAATGGTTGATGCTCCATCAGGATTTTTAGAACAAGGATCAAGGATCAAGGTGTATGGATTCGAAGGATTTCATCATGGGTTTGAGGTTATGGAAACATGGTCAAAGATCAAGATAGATTTTCTTTGATTCAAACCCTAGGCGCATTTGAAAAACTTTAAATTCATTTTTCATACATAAACACTATGCAATGGCATGAAGTGCAACAAACATGTTATATTAAGTGGTAAAAGTTTTAGAAAATATTTTGTTTCACTCGCTAAATTGATAACAAACTTAACTAAAGCTTGGAAACTTTTAGAAAAATATTAAATCCTGGATTTTATTTAGTGTTTTCTATGCACATCCCCAAAATGAAAATTTTGGGGTGTGACAGTATGCAGATGACACTCTACTGTTTACCAAGGCTGAGGATTCTATTCTGCAAAATTTGAAATGCATTCTCATGTGGTATGAGCAGGTCTCAGGAATGAGAATTAATTTTCATAAGAGTGAGATGATCCCTTTGAATCTGGATAACATAGATGCCCATAGATTAGCTCATATTCTTGCTTGTCCTATTAGTTCCCTTCCTATGAAGTACCTAGGTATTCCCCTTCACTATGAGAATCTCTCTAGGGAGGATATTCAACCTTTAGTGGATAAAATCCTAAATAGGGTAGCAGGTTGGAGAGGTTCTCTGATGTCTATGGCTGCAAGAGTGGTTTTAATCAAAACATGCTTAGCCAGCATACCTGTCTACCTGTTATCCTTTATTAAATTCCCCAAATGGGCAATCAAGCTTTTGAATGCCCACCTAGCTAATTTCATGTGGAATGACTCAGCAGATAACCATAAGTATCACCTAGCTAATTGGGAAATGATCTCTATGTGCAAGGATTTTGGAGGTTTAGGTATCCCCAACTTGAGGGAGCTTAATATCTGCCTTCTTGCTTCCTGACTAAAAAGATATAATAAAGATAGAGATAAACTCTAGAAAGAGTTAATTGACTTCAAATATGAAACTAGGAATCCGAATATCTTTTCAGCTAGAACCAGCAACTCATCTAGTTTCTTTAAAGGTTTTATGTGGGCAGCTCAAGCAGCTAGAATGGGGGTTAGGTGGAAAATTGGAAATGGAAAAAAGGTCAAACTATGGGAAGATACCTGAATAGGTTCTTCTAGTCTGGCAATACAATTCTGGCCGTTATATAGAATTATTAATGAACAAGGAAAAACTATTGCTGGTTATGGGATGGCTCTTCCTTAAAATGCACTTTTAGAAGAATGGTGTCTGAGGAGCTTTATAATTCTTGGTTACAAGTAGTTCAAATTGTCTCTACTATTCTGTTCATAGATGAGGAAGATGATATGGTTTGGCAGTTTTCCTCTAATGGTGTATATTCTTCTCAGTCTTTATATAGAGTCATCAATTTTAGAGGGGTTAAACAAGTTCATGTTTCTTCAGTCTGGAGTATTAAGGTACCTCCAAGGGTGCATATCTTTCTGTGGCTTCTTATTAATAATAAAACCCTGACCAGAGACAATCTATCTAAGAGAAGAGAGGTGGAGGATAAGAGTTGTCTGTTCTGTTCAGAGAAAGAATCCTGTCAACACTTGTTTTTTGATTGTGTAGTAGCGAAGCAATGCTGGAATATATTGTCTGGGCTTCTAAGCTCAATAGTTGGCATTGATATAGTAAATATTGGAAAATATTGGTTGAGTAACAAAAAGTACTTAGTCTTAAATATGGTTACTTCTGCTACTATTTGGTCTATTTAGAAACTCAGGAATGAGATTCTTTTTCAGAATATTGGCTGGAGAAGCTTGGATGCATATGTGTTGCTTTTCAAGATACTGGGTCTCTTACAGAATTGGAAAATTCGGTGCCTAGCGGACAAGAGGGAGTCGCTGAACTCTCTGATGGTGGGGATCAGAACTGCAGCAAGCAGAACCTGGTGGCTCCCCGACGTCGACAAACCCGCTGCATGAAGTTGTTGCGCGCTGGAAGTGAAGACCTCATGAAGGAAGGAAGGGATACCCTTACAAGTAAATCTGCTGGGAAGATTATGTTGGACGTAAACTGGTGGAGGGGTAGTAGAAAAAGCCTGGACGCTCGGTCTTAATCAATCGGGTCTGAGCTGTGTGGTGTTTTTTCCTTTTCTGTTAAAACTGGTGCTATTCCTCTGGCACATATAAACTGGTGGAGGGTGGTAGAAGAAAGCATGAATATTGTAAGCCTAATTAATTCATCATTAGCATATATTTACTGTAGCACCACATGTTTATTGTTGGTTGTGTTGATTCATCACCTTTGTCATGCACATATAAATTGTTATCCCGTTGCAATGCACGGGCACTTGCCTAGTTCATTATACAGATACAGATCCTACGTGGTCTTAGCTCACATGCCAAACATCATCAACTACATGATATATAGGGAAAGGTCAAGGCTAATATTTTCTAAATGAAATTATTAATAACACATAGCAAAAACAAAAAAAATGCTTCAAGTTACAGTGTCTAATTCCATGGCCTACTCTCTCACTCACTCACTCACTCTATATGTGTGTGTTTTCAGGACGCTCTCTTTCTAACAGTGTCAAGTTTGAGAAATATTTTTTTGGTTTACTTATAAGTTCCATTGCCCTGTGTAATGAACAATCTTGCTTTTATAATGTTTGGACATCACTGTTTTCTGCTAGGAAAAGACACTTGTGTGGATTGCTAATAAAAAACACTTGGTACCACCGGTTGGGAACCGCCGGTACCACCGGTGGCACAGTACGGGTGGCAATCGCCCAAATCCACCAAAATCGACCGCACAACTCATACATTAAACATTCTACCAGCAAGAGTACACTAAGGTAATGTTGTATGTGCAAGGAAACGGCCTAGAACGAAGTACATTAGGAGATCGGGGAAGAACTCCATTGTACCTCGGTGCTCAAAGGGTAGAGGCAGAATCCAAGCGCCACGATGCGTCCCGGCGAGCCCCAACACCTTCCACGCGTTCTTCTTGGCTAGGGGAAGCTTGACCTCAAAGATTTTGGGCAATGGTTGGAGGAGGAGAGAGATCGGGGAGGGGGAAGGTGGAGCGGCGGCGCCGGCGGTGGTAGGAAGCAACCGTCGGGTGGAGTGGTGGGAGACTGGGAGTGGATGGGAGTGGATAAAAGTTGGGCCATGTTTTTGGGCCCCTTTGCCGAGTGCTGACGGCCCACGCTCGGCAAACGGTGACGGCGGGCAAAGGATTAACCTGTCTGCTCGCTGCACATTGCCGAGAGGGCTCTTTGCCGAGAATTGCTCTCGGCAAAGATTTCATTCTCCGAGTATTCCCCTTCGCCGAGTTCTTTACTCTCGGCAAAGAACAGTTTCGCCGAGAGCATCTTACGCCGACGGTTGCACTCGGTGAACATGTTATTTGCCGAGCGTCCGAGTTTTGGCCGTCGGCAAAGACCAGGACACTCCGAAAAGAAGCTGTCTCCCGTTGTGTTTATATATAAAAAAGTATGTATATCAATTCTCTTGGCTTTAATTTGTTCACCTTTTCCCTTGGCGAACGTCATCATTTCTTTTCCGCTACTATACAAAATTCTTTTATTTTTTAGATGCCACAAAAGTGTAAGACGCACGAGACCCATCTATAATCTATTAATACATTTTTTAGAGATGCCACGAAAGTTCTGTTGTTCTGGGAGGCAATGATTGATACAATATATTTTTCTAGCGAAATGATAAATACATATGATACAATATATTTTAGAGATGCTTATCTTTGCTCGTTGTTTGCACATGGCAGGGTCGGTGCAGTTGCGCTTGCACATTTTCCTGCACTATGATAAGGATTTGACAAGGAATTATTAGATTGGTATACAGGCTGCAATTGCGCTGGCAGTTGCATTGGTTCAGATGTCTTCGCATTTCGTGGGCGCGAAGGAGAACTTCTGGTTGCGCACATCAAACAGCACGTGTGTTCTGCTGCTGGACGTTGCCGATGATGGACACGCCGAAGTCATCCCGGCGAGGTGCCCACAGCCAGACACATCAACCCGGCTCTCGGCTCCTGGAAGTAGTTATCCTTTGGCAGCGCCATCGCCGCGCCGCCATCGAAGTGCAGCACCAGCGGCGGCGTCTTCACCGCCGCCATCGGCACGCCGTTCGGCAGTGCAAAGCACAGCTCACCACCGGGAGCCTCGCCATCTCCACCACGGCCTGCTTCACGGCCTCGAACGCCTTCTCCACGAGGTACAGCATCGTGCAGCCCGAGTCGACGATCGTGCCACCGCCGCCGTTCGGTTTTATCGCTAGGCTCCTCACCGGCACGTCCAGCCGCTTCGTCCCAAGCGACAGCCCTACCAGTGGCACGTAGTAGTGGGCCGTCTCCATTACCGGGTTCCTCAGTAAGGAAGTGGTCTGAACAGGCCCCGTCGTCTTGTACTTGCGCAGATCGGCCATTGCGCCGAACAGCAACGGGCTGGTCTTGCGCTCGGCGAAAGGAGTGAAGCAGTAGGAGAACCTTGGTACCGACAGCTGCGATACGAGTGACATGGTCCCCGGATTCAGCCCCATGAGGCCGGAGGCGCCGACGAGGCTCCCCGCCGAGAGGGCGCCGCAGCCGAAGCCGAGCGAGAGGTTGACCTTGCTGTGCACGCCGAAGGTGAAGGTCTCGGAAGCGAGGACGCCCTCCGCCTCGCCGCTGCCGTAGAGTTCGTCGTACATGCACCTGTTCCTGGTGCAGTTCTTGTCGTTGAACTGGACTTCCTGGCACAGCCTGTCGCTGCAGGAGAGGAAGGCGAACGAGGAGGACTTGTGGGGCTCGTAGAGCGGCGGCTCGCTCGGGTGATGCCTCGCCGCCGAGCGGCGGGACAGCGTGCACTGCGCCCAGATGAGGTCGTTGCCCGTGTCGACGATGAGAGTGCGTGGCTGCGGCGGCGTGCCGATGCCCACGGTCAGCGAGTGGCCCTGGTCGCTGAGCGGGGCGACGGGCACGTCGGCTGCCGAGAGGTTTCCTCCTCCGCCTCTGCCGAGGGCACGTGCGAGCCTGGCATTGATCCTCGCTGCCCGGGCCTTGCTGGCGCGGGAGGCGTGGCCAAAAACGTAGCCCGTGGAGAGCGCGAGCTGCCAGCGTAGGGGTGCTTAAGGTCAGCTCGGAAGTCAGTCGTCAAGCCGTGGGCGGCGGTGACGGCAACGGTGAGGCATAGAACGGGGAGGACGATGTGCAGGTGGCCGGGCGCCATGCCTTGGAAACTAGGACGGGCGCGGGCACTTAGCTAGTTAGCTTGATCGAGCAGTGTTTAGCTTCTGGCTCTAGTGATGGGGTTATATGAAATTCTGACGGTGGTTGGGTCGTGGGCATCGTCTGGGCATGTGCATGAGTGTAGGTACACGGTGCCTTTCGACGTGGAAAGCGACTGCTTGCTGCGTTGCATTAGTGGTGTCTGAAGAACCGCACAAAGTAGTCGGTCGTAGCAGCATCTTGGCACACTAGCTAACTACTAGCTAGTAGTGCTCATGATAGACTTGCGCTTACAACGGATACATTTTGTGACACCGCCGATGCTTTGCCCCGGGGGTGCTGGTTTATCAAAACTCTTCCTCTATAAATCCGATGTTTTAGGATTAAGAATTGTTCTTTTTTGTTTTTTTAGAGGTTAAACAGGAGGGGTTTCCCCCTACTGTGCTTTTATTATAACCAAAGGTGCAAAAAGTACAGCAGTCGTCTTACAAAGCTCAAGAAACAAAGAAATTTACAAAGAAAATGAGCCTAATTATACAAAGTTGTGCAGCCATTGATCAAGGGAAGGTTGATATTGTTGATGGTCAAATTTAGCATCATGAGTATATTTGAACTTAACAGTTTTCTCAAGAATTTTATTTAAGCAGATACTTGAAGTTGCAGGCGTTGGACAGGTTTAGGTCTCTGTACAGGGCAGGCAATTCATAATTACTCTCGGTTTCGATTTATATACTGGCCTTGCTTGATGGACGAATACATATTTTAATCAACTCGATTTGAGGGTGTCGCCTATTGATGATCTGACTGCTGATCTGAATCAACACTAGTTCATTGCCGAGTAATCTGACCTGCTGGCTGGTTCTGACAATGTAAAAGCGATTATCTAGATCTCTGATATATTATCGTCGCATGCTAAAGGCCCAACGCTGCAGTGTATGCTGTGCTCGCTGAGATGCCTGTTACTTGTTCGATAAAATTCCTCAGAGGTGTAAACTTACCTATTCGAGGAAGAGGTAACTCTACCATAGCAAACCAAGCAACCAAACATATTCGCATGCTAGCCAGACTTATGTAGTACAAATAACCAAACAAACAGGAATTGACTTGATGGGTACAGACTAAGGCTGCCTAGGCTAGAAATTAGTTTGGAAACTAAACACACCCTATAAAATTTATGAGGGTTGTTTTCAAAAAACGTTTTCTTCTTCATCCGTGATGCTCATGCCACCGCTGCCTTAGCCATGCCGCCGTGCGGGCGAGCACCCACCACGACCACGCAAGCGCGCGGGCAAGCCGGCCGTGATGCTCATGCCGCCGCTGCCTTAGGCATGCCGCCGTGCTGGCGAGCACCCACCACGACCATGCAAGCGCGCGGACAAGCCGTAGGGGTGAGATGCCACCATCGGCACCACACAGGAGCACCAGCGAGCTGACAGGGCGTGGGGCCAAGCAGTCGGCCCGTTGCGCTTTTGGTTCTGAATCTGGATCATGTCGAAGTGCTTGGTGAAGGAGTTGACGAAGGCTGGCTTCTGGTTCTGGATCATGCTCGTGTTAATGCAGGTGCCGAACAGGAACCTACTGTCCAGGTGCATGCAGACAAGCATCAGCAGCCGCCGCCTCCGCGCACAGGCGTGCCGGTGATCTGTCGCCACGGCTGTGCGCAGGTGAGCAGCCGTCGCCGTTGGTGCATAGGCGCACGAGCGAGCAGCTGCTGCTGCCGGCGCGTGGGCATGCACCGCTGCTGCTTCCACATCAACACACAGGTGAGCCACGGCTGTCACAACCTCACAGCTAGAAGCACCAACGAGCGGATCGGTCTATGGCCAAGAGGGAGGTGAGAGATGAGAGATGGAGCCGATATGTGTTTCTAGACCTATTTGGATGAATACGAGACTCAAATAGAGTTTAAGCACCTGAATGATACACTTTGTGAGTTTAGGGACCGGGATGACACACTTCTACAAGTTTGAGGGCCGGCTATGAACTTTACTCTAACAAGAATATTGAATTACCATGATGCATTGTATTTGTATGAATATTAATAGCTTGTTTGGTGGGGCTCTAATTTCTTTAGAAACAACTTTGGCACTAGCGGTTTTAAAAATCTAGCTTCTCGAGGTGGAGTCTTTTTGAAAATTGTTTGGCAATATACTGCTTTAATTGTACACACGAGAAGTATTGCTTTAGAAACAACGTTTGCCAAATGTTCACAATACCCGTTTATTATTTTCTTTATTTTTGTAGTTATAACACACGATAAATTACCATGCAACTCAAAATATTGCATCAATTACCCATAAAATAAAACCTAAAAATAAGGTCAAATCAGACACCATTTTGGGCCAAGGCCCATACGGCTTTACATCGCATGCCACGGAGCCAGGATAAAATATCATTAGAGTCGATCAAACACACAGTACTAGTAACTTTAAGCTTTTGCGCCCTGGTGGCCTTCTGTGCGGCATGCACGTGCAGAAATTGTCCTATACTTTGATAAAAAAAAAACTTTAAGCTTTTATAATAACACTATGAATTAATTTTGGTTAAAACTTAAAAATGATAATACAATACTACGGATATATTATATAAGATTGAAAATTTCCAATATAGATATTATTTTCAGGAGTAAGATCTTTTAGTTTTGCTAAACTGAAATCAACAAGTATGACTTAGCCAACTCTAAATCCATTTTCAAAACCTCAAAAGAAATTTTAATTAAGATTGAAAGTGGCAATAGTATGTGATTCAGAATCAACCTTATTAAAACACTCCCTAAAATTATATAAGCTGTCCCTCGCCACTTCCCAAATAGATTGAATGTTTATCTTTATCTGTTGCGACCAGATTCTCCGTTTGGTTGCGCGGTACAATAAAGGGATACATATTTTTGTTTGCCAAAAAAAAAGGGATACATACATGGGCATATTTTTCTATAAAAAACTATTCCAATTTCTGCACACATGATTTGCAACACGAAGCAAACATGAAAAAAGGAGACAAAAGGTGAAGTAAAGCTTGAGTGACGTCTTGCTCACTTGCATCACTAAAGTTCAAAGGTATACGTGACTTGCATCAGATGCCACTTATTCAAACAACACATCCACTACGAAATTAAAGCATGATGGACAATTTCCTTGGACACTATTATTACCTCTGAACTAGCCAACTAGGCTACTCCACTCCAAAGTGGAGGCTCATTTCACACTTCAAATCTGATTGCACTGTGTGGGCGCGAAGGAGAACTTTTGGTTCTGCACGTCGAAGAGAACGTGCATATTCTGTTGCTGATAGTTGCCTATGATAGCCCCTCGGGCACCCGAGCTGATCACGAGGCACATCTTCCCTGCACCACCGTCGACCATGAAGCTGTCTCGCCGGAGCAACATTGCGGCACCGCCGTCGAAGTGGTACACCAGCGGTGGCACTTGCACCGTCTCCACAGTAGCTATGCCGTTCGGCAGCTGGAAGCACAGCTCGTAGTCATCGTCCGTGGCGTTCACAACGGGTAGCTTCACGGCCTCCACCAGAGCGTCCACAAGGGCCTCTATCGCCACTGACGGGAGCATGCCGTCCGTGTTTCCTGAGTCAACGTAGGTGCCACCACTGCCATCGGGTCCAATGGCGAAGCTCGACACGGGCACGTTGAGCCTCTTCGTCCCAACAGAGATGCCGATCAAGGGCACGTAGTAGTAGTAGTTGCTGCCATCTGGGTTGGTCACAAGTGAAGTCGTCTGGATTGGCCCTGTGGTCCTGTACTTGGACAGATCGGCCATTGCCCCGAAGAACATGTGGCTAGTCGAATTGCGATCGAGGAAAGGAGTGAGACAGTAGGAGAACCTCGGTATCCGCAGCTGCGAGATCAAAGACAGCTTGTCCGGGCTGATCCCTAGGATGCCGGAGGCTCCGGGGATGCTACCGGCGGTGAGCTTCCCGCACCCGAAGCCGAGGGGGACCGAGACTCTGCGGTGCTCGCCGAAGGTGAAGGTCTCGGACGCCAGCTCGCCTTTGGTCTTGGCGCTGCCGTAGTTGTAGGTGTAGAAGCACTTGTTCCTCGAGCAGTTCTTGGTGTTGAAGCTGCCCATCTCACACAGCCTGCCGTGGCAAGGGACGGCGGCAAAGGAAGACGACTTGGCAGGGTCATAGAGCGGTTCGCGGTGTTTTCTAGCATCGAAGAGCTTGCACTGCGTCCAGATGAGGTCGCTGCCGGTGTCGAGGATGAGCGTGCGCCGCTGCGGTGGAGTGCCGATGCTGACGGTCAGTGTATGGTCCAACATGCCGAACGGCCTGATCGGCACAATGATGGTGCCGTAATTGCCCGCTCTAGCAGCCATCCTAGCCGCGTTCCACGCACGCCGGGCCTTGCTTGCCCTGGCGGCGTCACGGAGCATCTCGTGATTCGAGAGCAAGCTGCCGGCGTAGGGATGGTTGAGCTCGGTGCGGAGATCAAAGGAGGCATCCGATGGAGCCGCCAAATAGACGACCAGGAGGATCGCCAGGAGCAAGATGAAAGTAGACGGCGCCATGTCTTGGATTGATGCTGCTAGTATAGTTGTAAATCGTGTGCGACACTACGACGCATTTGTGGATGCGCACCAAGGCATTGTGTTGTCTTGAGTGTGTTGCTCGTAGTGGTGGAGTGCGTGGCATTTTATAGGCGTATCGCTGGTACTGAAGCCTCCGATATTGCTTTACTTTATAGATGTACTACTTTACTAGCTAGGCCATTAACCCCTACTCCATTGGTGTCGGTGTTGGTTTGTTAGTGGATGACCAGATGACCAGAGATGAAGATGAACTGCCGCGGTCACCACGCTGCAGTGTGTTCTATACATATTAGCGAACCAGGGCCTTGTGTGTAGCGGCATATTATATTGTTAGATATTTAGACAAATTTATTTAGGCGCAATTTAATCCAAAAAACAATAAAAGATTTACTTGTATTTGCAAGGATGATGATCAACGTTCTGTAAACAAATGCAAATAATCCATCAAAACTAAGCTATTTTGCCGCAGGACCTCCCATACAAGCTTTGATCTACATTTTTTTGTTGGTGCATTAGTGAACTGATCAAAAGGATTTGGAGATGATGATATCCAAAAACTGCTTTGCCAAGCTGTCAGGTTGAGTATGAACCAGGGCCGGGTCAAAACCATTAATCTAGCTGAGTTTGATCGCAAATTTTATGGTCAAAACTTGTGAAAACTTCATCGATATCACCCTGTGTTTTGCTCTCACTACCTCAGACCGGCATATCAGCGCCGGCGCTAAACCCCCCATCAGTGCCGGATTTTGAACCGGCATAGTCATGTCGGCACTGATGAGGGTTCAACATCAGTGTCGGTTCCTACAAATCGGCACTGAAGCTCAGTTTACACTGCCGGTTAGAGACTGAAGCCGGCAGTGTTGTAAGTCCACATCAGTGCCGGTTTGTTCTGAGAACCGACACGATGAAGAACATATCGTGCCGGCTGCAATCACCAACCGGTATTGATCAGAAACAGATCAGTGTCGGTTTATTACTAGAGCCGACATTGATCTGTAGAAGAATCGATGTCGGTTGTTTGCCGCCACCGACACTGATGGTTTTTTAGTAATTGTTTTTGTTCCCCTTTTTAATTTGATTTTTTTATTATATTAAAATTCATATTTGCTCATAGGAAAACAAAATCATAACAGTAAAACCTTGATAACATCATAGCAAATCTTACATACATTAATATTATATACATTAATAGTCCTTTATAATACCATTGTAATCCATTGAAACAATTAAAAAAGTCTAGCCACCCGCTCCGGGTGTGTACGCGTTCTTAAACTTCTGCGAGAGCGCAATGGAGAATTTTTCTTTTTTGCTCACAATCTCCTTCATGATGAATTCCGCTAGCTCCTCTTGATATCCTTATATCTCCATATCCAAGAGCATATTGTGTTGATACTTTTTCCGCTGTCGAGCATTTAATAGAAATGACAATGAAAGCACAAAATATAAGCCATAAGAGAAAATTATGTTCTTTATAAAAAAAATAGAATTGAAAGCATACATACCATCTTATCTCGCTCGACGTTTTTTCAGGCCTAACCATTGCCTCGTGGCCCACATTACGTAGAACCCATATTCATTATTCCCTTGCGGCTACTGTAGGTACCTGATACGCATTTCCTTCACCTTAAAGTTGACTTGACATGCTCTGTGTCACATTATTAATTGTGAAATGCAATAACATTAAGTGTGCTATATACATATATGTATAACTATATAACTATATTTGCTTAAAAAAATGTTAACTTACTCATTTAATGCATAGAGTAGAGGAGCTATGAGAGATAGCTCTCTTTTTTTGGAGTTCCACACCTCGATACGATTTCTTTTAATATCGATATCGATGAGGATGTAATGGTGCCTGCAACCATAAAGTCCATTTATATTTAAAAAAGTTTAATTAGCTAAAATGCGTAGAAATAATGGTAGAGACCATATACGCACAGTTGTAGGTCAAGAGCACATCTGATTTATTTTGATTGGCAAAACCCGCAAACAACCTGGTCAGACATGTTATTATATCTGCCCGGTCGTAGCCATCGTCTCCTCTACAAGTTGGCTCATTGACTTGGGTTGGGTCCAAGAAGGCTACATATTTAATTTTATTTCTTGATGTGTAATCATGTAGCCACCTGCACGTAGTATGAGATATGTCAAACAATAATCAAATATATAGTTAATTATAAAATCATGCGGGTAGGGTACTTATATAGTCCACAGGAGCATTATCTATATATCGAGGTCGCGTCTCTGATATAGTTGAAATAAGTGTTCAAAATCTATAAACTGTGAAGTTTTTCTCAGATGATCAAAGACTTCTCTGACCGGAATAATAGCTTCAAACCCAGATAGGTCTGTTTCAGTTGCTTCGGCCAAGTAAAACGTATGCAAATCACGCATACGTGCCCCAAGAGCTTTCATCTCCTCCTTTGTTTCCAGTAAATCTAGACTTCTTTGATACTTGTATGTTGGTTTGGCCATTTTAAACTGAACACTATCATAATATATGGCCGTAGCATCCTCTAGGGTTAGGCTGTCGTTCTGCTCCATCAGTGCATGTATCTGTAGCTGGGCTTTGAGGTGCAGCTCCTTGTCCCTTTCTAGATTGTGGACACTGCGAGCTGCTTGTCTGTCATACTCAGACACAGACATCCACCTAGGAGACTGCCATAGGGTCTGCAAAAATGTGTTGCATGCTGCTGGGATAGGCATTTCTGGTTCTTTCTCCTTCATCATAGATGTAATACTGCCACTCATTTGCTTTTTCTTTCCTTTATCGGGAGCCCTAGGTACGGAATCGGAGGACCTTTTGGCTGTTCTAGATCTAGTTGCGTGTGTCTTTGCAGCTTCTTTTAATTTTGGCGGGGGAGGGGGTCGAGGATTATTATTTGTTTTGGCCGAAGATGAAGGAGTGGGAGGCGGGGGAGGAGGTGCAGCCGCCACATTGCTCGGGGTTGACGAAGGGGGGAGGAGCCCTATTGATGGTTATTAATGTCAATTATAAACCATCAATTATCATCAAACTTGACATAAAATGAACCATAAAGCATAGGTATAGGGTTTTGATCTAACGAGTTCCACGAGTTTTGGTGAATCTACGTTTCTATAGGTACGTACTGGAAAAGCGACCAAAGATGATATACATGATAGTATAAAAGTATCTCAAATGATAGATTAGAATACACCATTGCGACGGGCTCATCAAGGCGATCGAAACGGATATACCATCTACCATATTTGGAGTCCCGGACGAAAAGATATCGCATCTGCAAGCGGCACCTTCACAGGAAGGATCTAGAAGGTACCAGAAAACACCACGCCGAAGGGGAGGCCCGGCGGCCACCAGGTGGGACCGGCCGGTCTGGCCCAGAGCCCGCTGGCGCTCCACCGTCTTTGAGGATTGATCTCAGCCGTCCACCGATGTCGGTTTGATCCAAGGGCTCACGTTAATCGCTCCTCCCTATAAAAGCAGCCCCAGACCCCAGGGGAGAGACATCCCCTGAAACCCTAATTCATTATTCGTTGGGATCCATTCAAGAGGCATCCCTTTAAGGATCATACTCTCATGGAGATCAATACACCAGGGAGATTAGGGCTAGACTCTTCAATGTAATAGATTAGCTAGTTGAGAGCTAGGGTTGAGAGGCTTCGTTCCGGATCTCATCATGGAGCTTTGGAGGTCTGGTATATCTCTGTATCATACCTTTGCAAGACTTATTTTTTAGTATATTTATCTTTCTATTTACTTCTATGCCTTATTTGTATGGTTAGTTTAGTTATTATACCTTAGCATAGGATCTCGGCCTGTATTAGGTTTACGTATGGCTAGAGTAGTAATCGATAGTGTAGGCATGGTGTCTAGGCTATAATTTTCTTGAGGTTGCGCCCAATTCTTACGGTTAGTTGTGATAGCCCAGGGCTACCACAACTAGGGGTGATAGCTCTATGTGGCCTTCGTATTCCACCACATCAGGATTGGTGTTTCGTAGAGCTTTTGACAGCCTTCCCCAACTACTTCTTTCTCATCTATTCGAGAGTTGGAAAGGTACTGCTGCTCCGAAGTGTTATTGTGTGAGCTATACTTACCCATGCATTAGTAACATTCTAGTGTCAACTAGAATAGAACTCGAATAATAGAGTACATAGGAACCTTGAACTCTCCCTTTGGCCTCTCAAGTTAGTTGACTATATATATATTATAAGATTCTCCTCTGTGTGTGACTTTGTGCATAACTCTTATCATTTACCATTTACCTTTATTTTAGTCTAGTTGGTGTACTAGTTAGTAGATACATGATGGTGAACTATCAACGTCTTTAACCATTGTTTCCTAGTGGTAAAATATAAATAACAATACCTGAATACTCCCGGTAAAATGCTATAATGGTAATTCTGTGCGCTTGTGGAATCCTTCATATTTTAATTGTGCATAAGAAATACCAACAAGTATTTTTGGTGCCGTTGCCGAGGAAATAATTGGCGTAAAGATTTTAATATTGATCTTGATATCTGTTAACCTAGTCTGCCACTAGCTTTAGTAGGATTATCCCCGTGTTTGTTGAGTTGTGGAATAAGCAGGAAATCAATTGTTCAACCTTCTGATAAAATTCCACAAGAACAAGACAAAGAAGATATTGAAGAACCCAGGGTGCCTGAATATTCATGATCCATCAACAATAGAACCCTGTCATCTCATAGGTATGTATAAACATATATATATATTATTCTAACCGTGTGTAGATTGGAGAAAAGTCATCATCCCAAGAACTCGAATCACATCATATTTGACGAACAAAGATGCTGCACTACTCACAATTCTATTGTGAGTCATGGTAAGTATGATCAAAAAAGGTGAGAAAGTCTTGCTCATAGACTTTAAATTTGATGAGTAGTTATCCTATTGCATTCCACTTGCATATTTACTTTGAATAATCCATGCATCTACTCCATCTCATATCAATCCACAACATGTTTAGTTTCTTGCACATATGCATTTCACTTTCATCTACTTAAAAAATATTCTCACCATACATGATCATGCTTTCATCTCTATTTGAGTAAATCTCTATGTGCTCTCATGCTACCTTTGTTTGCTATAGTATGCTTTGGTTTAGAAGTACTCAACATACTTCTATAGGCTTTTTAAATTAAGCATGGTGCTTAGGTTAAAATGCTTTCCTTAGTCAAATTAGACATGGAGTCTAGTTTGATTATTGAACTAAAAAGCACTTGTGTAGACATAGGTTATATTTGTTGGACTAACCCCTATAGAAAGCTCACATATACAATCTGGGTAAGTCCTGAGATGAACTCAAATCAGAGATGAATCAAGGCTTGTGATGAAGTACAATAGCTTTACGCAAAAGAAGAACAACTCATCAATCATAGAAGAACTGTAAGTATCAAACTTTATCTTTTGCTGCAAAGTTACCTTTGCCTTGAGCCATGAAAGAATGTAGCAAACAAGAAAAAAAAGATGAAAAACAAAATCTATGCTAGAGTGATCCTAAAACCATCTTTTCATTAGCGTAGATGAAAATGGACAACAACCTATGTTTTAAATTTGTTGCAATCCTTCGGGTATGTGTCCACTGACATTTTTGCAGGAAAGAAAGAATAAATGTCTGTTCATGGTTCGAAATAAAAAGGAAGGAGACTAAGTGTATAGAAAGGACTAAGATGGAAAGAAATCAATGTGAGCACATTTCAACACCTTCTACACTTCACCATGACAGTGGATCAATCACCCTGCAAGACAAAAGAACCTTCAGGCTAGTAAGAGTAGATTGACCGGCTCATTCCTTTCATTGGTCAGTCGACCTGTTGCTTGTGCTCCGTCACTGTTCCATTATCTCAAGCATGTCTGCATACAAGTTAGAACAACATAAGGCAAGTTTGTGATTGGTTAAGGAACATGACGTGGATTCTTGACATAGAACTGGAGTGACCCTTACTCTATGTCTTAAGTGAGGATGGCAATGACACGCAGGATGCAACTTTTCCTATATAGGCCAAACTAATGCCTGCTCTCATCATCATCTTGAAGACACCTAAATACCGACAACAAAGACCAGGATGACGAGATCCCACTACATCGTAGTGTGCATCCCTATATCAATAAACATCAGTCATCAATGGTGGTATGTCGATGGTGTCTTCCAAGTTTGTGAACAATCATGGACAGAGGATGATACCCACAAGTCATTGGAGATGAAGTTCTCATGCAAGTACTAATGGAGTTCTTTCCTCCATCATCAAGATGGCTGATGCATCATCAAAGAAGAATAAACTTTCCACCCACCATTAGAAGACAAAGAAAATCAAGGAGGAACTCGAGTTTGCAGCTCTAATGGACATCAACCCAAAATTAGTAAAGATCAAGAGAGGTTGATAGAAGAAAATACAACTGTCTGCATCCTCATCTCCTAGATCAGATGGTGCAAAATAGTTGCAGCTAGTGGACAACACAACGAGATTTCCGGAGGGAGTAGCGAAGGACATCATGGTCAGAATCCACATTCACTATGTCTCGACCGACTTCATGATATTGGACATGGGAGAAGAAGATGAGACACCCATCATCCTTGGGAGGCCGTTCCTCAGCATCAATAACGTCATCATCTATAATGGATTGGGCCAAATCTACTTCCAATTCCCAGGAGAGAAGGTACATTGTCATTTTAAAAATTATAACTCTTCTGGACTAGCAGCTTTCACCCTGTCCAAGAGGAGACGCCAGCGCTGGAGGAATCGCTCTCAAAAGAGCAACGTTGAGGAGGAGGCAATCAAAGAAGAATCTACTACACCTAAAGAACATCCGCAACCTATAAAGGCATGGAAGGAAAAGGTAACCTCCTCAACCAAGTCATTATCACCAGGAGGTCTAGCGTCAGGGTTCCCATTCTCGAGATCCGATAAAGCCCCCCAGGAGTGATGACGACGAGAAGTCTTGTCCGGAGGACTCTAAACTCTGAACCCTTGCCATAAGGTAACAATGGTAGATATCTATTTAATTTCTTGTATTTTTAATTCATAGTTAGTTTTTATCATCCTTATATAGAAAACAACAAAAACATTTAGAAAAAACTCAAAGCCCCATGTGACATCCCTATAGTGCAAACTAAAGGAGTGTTCACTGCGGTGGCCTAAAAATAAAATAAAATGTAGCATGCATATTTCCTTTCTGTTCGATAAAAAGAAAATCCAAAAATAATCATTGAGCATCTTGCTGCACTGTACACACTGTAACAACCTTTAAAAACCTCTCACAACAACTAGTCTGTGAAACGGCTAACCACTAACTGTTTATCCTAACCTGTTCCATGAGTATTGGTGTTTTGTGAGATGTTTGCTACAGGATGGCTCTAAGAGCTAGTCCACCTAGGAATCATCATCTACAACACTTGAAGTACACCTTCTCAACACACAGCTAATCACTGTGTAGAGAAAGTAACTTCCTGTTGGATGAGATTGAGGTTTTGGCTACACCAGCTCTTGCAAGCATGTGCTCCATCGAAAGGACTGCTCAGCTTCAATGCTCAGCCACGATAACAACTAGCTTGGGGAAAGGCATCCCCTAGGTACCCAGGTAAGTGTACCTATATGATTATCGAGTCAGTCATAAAAATTGAAAAATACTAAAAATATGTGAGCACATGAAGGTTCACTATAGTATCATAAGAAAACTTAAAAATACCAAAAATATGTGGGCACATAAAGGTCCATGCTTTTTAGAGTCTTTAGAGTCTTATATAGTATGAGTCATTGAAAAATAAAAAACCAAATAAAAATGTTTGTCTAGATAAAGTCAATAAAAAGGAAGCTCTCGAGATGATCTGAAATGATGATAAGCTGCTCTGTTACAACACCTCTGAAGTGCCTAGAGTTTAGAAAAAAAGTTTTCCCAAGTTTTAGCTTCAACTGTTTTGATATAAAGATTTGCTCTGAGCCTGAAACTTGTGGGTTGCATATGCTTGAACTAAGTCTAGGTACCTGATTGATAAGATTGAGAAAGTCTGAGCTGCTATCTATCTTGTTCTAAGTTACACTAGAGTTCTAGAGATTTATCTTTTGAAAAATGCAAAAACATGATGAGTTCCTATATGACAAAGCTTACATTCCCCCCAGAGCCAAATATGATTAGATAGGCTAGTTAAACTTCCACATACATGCTGCTTGTCATGCATTGAGTTTTGTCAACCTTTGTGACGCTGGTAAGAAATTTGTCATGCTCTTGAATCAAGATCCACCTCCATATGCACTACTCTACACTGGAGTAGGCGCAAAAACATGCCATTCCCTCTACATCCATTCCAAAAATGTTTTACTCCTACACTAGGAGAGAACACCAAAAATATTTCTATTAGGATAGCCACCCAATAAATGCTCCATATTCCTTTGCTATCTCTCCAATACCTTAAATGCCAAAAAGGAGTGCTATGAGCTATGCAAAAAGATATTAGAAAAAAAAGAGGGAAAGAAAAGGGGAGAAGAAAAGAAAAATGGACAAGTGATGGGCACCTAGAGGCCCGACTCCCTAAGAAAAAAGAAAAAAAATAGCTCATAACCTCTGGCTAGTTTTCAAAGTCCAAGAGAGAGATAGGCATTCAGGGAGCTAAGTAGAATTAGGTTCTACCATATATCCACCATATCCACCACCTATACATCTTGATTTGACTGTATAACTTGTTTCTCTATGGATCCATTGTTTGACTTTACAACACATGCATTGCAAGTTTGCTCTTTCAAGTTTTCTCCTTACCTATGAGCTCCACATAAGCTTTAGTTATAGGATAAAAAGAAAGGCAACCATCATCACTGCCTTGGTGAGAATCCACAAATACCACATATATTGAGAGACTTGAGAGTGTCATACATAGGAAGCTCTGAATTTTATTTGCAAACCTCTAAAAAAACTCCAGAATAATAGTTGAGCGAAGAGCTTGAGACATAGTGCTTGGGTGGGATCTTTCTGTCTGTCAAGTACTCAAGGCCCAAGAAAGAGCTGATAAGCCCTATAGTCAAAGGTAACATGAGTAAGTTTGAAAGTCAGCTCGGTTATTACTTAAGCTTGGAGAGAATTTTTGTCTGAATGCAGGTATACTTTTGAGGAGTTACTTCGAGGTTGTGACAATGCTCTAAGAATTATGAATATCTATATCTATTTCTAAGTTTAGCTTTGCTAAGGGACTAACAAAGGTTAAGCTTGGGGGAACTTGTTGACGGTCATTAATATCAATTATAAACCATCAATTATCATCAAACTTGACCTAAAATGAACCACGAAGCATAGGTATAGGGTTTTGATCTAACAAGTTCCACGAGTTTTGGTGAATCTATGTTTCTGCAGGTATGTACTGGAAAAGCGACCAAAGATGAAATATATGACAGTATAAAAGTATCTCAAATGATGGATTAGAATGCACCATTGCGACGGTTTGAGGATTGATCTCAGCCGTCCACCGATGTCGGTTTGATCCAAGGGCTCACGTTAATCGCTCCTCCCTATAAAAGCAGCCCCAGACCCCAGGGGGAGAGACATCCCCTGAAACTCTAATTCATTTTTCGTTGGGATCCATTTGAGAGGCGTCCATTTGAGGATTATACTCTCATGGAGATTAACACACCAGGGAGATTAGAGCTAGACTCTTCAATGTAATAGATTAGCTAGTTGAGAGCTAGGGTTGAGAGGCTTCGTTCCGGATCTCGTCATGGAGCTTTGGAGGTCTGGTATATCTCTGTATCTTACCTTTGCAAGACTTATTCTTTAGTATATTTATCTTCTCTATTTACTTCTATGCCTTATTTGTATGGTTAGTCTAGTTATTATACCTTAGTATAGGATCTCGGCCTGTATTAGATGCTCTAGTTATTACGTATGGCTAGAGTAGTAATCGATAGTGTAGACATGGTGTCTAGGCTATAAGTTTTCCGAGGTTGCACCTAATTCTTACGGTTAGTTGTGGTAGCCCATAGAGGTGATAGCTCTATGTGGCCTTCGTATTCCACCACATCGGGGTTGGTGTTTCGTAGAGCTTTTGGCAGCCTTCCCCAACTACTTCTTTCTCATCTATTCGAGAGTTGGAAAGGTACTGCTGCTCCGAAGTGTTATTGTGTGAGCTATACTTACCCATGCATTAGTTACATTCTAGTGTCAACTAGAATAGAAGCCGAGTAATAGAGAAGTACATAGGTGTTGGTATATTTAACGCACATAGAATAATCAAAGAGATAAATCCGCAAGCGTACGGATACCGCTGTAGCTTTCACCTAAGAGTATTCCAAGGTATCGATTTTTCACGAGGAACGCGAAGTGCACTAGAAATGAATCAAGAACATCCAAGGATAGAAAAGATAAATGTTTTTGGTGGGTAGAGAGGGGCTAACTAAGGTGATCTAGATAACTAAGAATTAGATTTACGATACTTGTCTACTTTAGAGCAGCAGTACCTTTCCAACTCTCGAATAAGACTGGGAAGAAGGTAGTTGGGGAAGGCTGCCAAAAGCTCTACGAAACACCAACTCCGACGTGGTGGAATACGAAGGCCAACAAAGCCGTCACCTCTGGCTACTACCACAACTAACCGTAAGAATTGGGCGCAAACTCAGGTAAACCCTAGCCTAGACACCACGTCTACGCTAACGATTACTACTCTAGCTATGTGCAATAACTAGAGCACTCAATACGAGCTAAGATCCTGTAAACAAAGTAAAGTAAGAACAAAACTTAATCAAATAGAAGACTTAGAGTTACCAACTGAAGAACTTGAAGATAAACTGTCTCCGTAGAGGTACAAAGTTGAGGAAGATCCGACAAGCCGGCTCCTCTTCTACTTCTTCCTCTCCTCTCTCCCTATTTTCTAATTACAGGAGCTCTAATGAGCTAGGGCTTCTAGCTCTCCAATTAAATTGATAGAATGAATTAGGGTTTCTCTAGGGAGATCTGGCCCTATATTTATAGTCCGGTGGGATACACGAAGGCCGTTTGATCAAACCGACTTAAGGTACGATGGATATTGACCCTTAAAGGCAGTGGAGGAAGCTTCCAGAAGGGCATAGAAGAATGTTTTGTGGGAAGGCCGCCTGGCATATTCCCTCAGGCCGGCCGGCCCCACCATGTGGGCCCTTGCGCTCCGCTTCGTTTTGGTGTTTTCTAGATCCTTCCTGAGTCCAATGTGCGGGGTTTCGTTGGCGTCAAGTTTCATTACTCCGTTTGATAGTTAGGCCCTTTTCCGTGGTTTTCTGGAACAATCCCTGGAAAATAATAATTCATCAAAACTTGTGGAATTTGTCAGATAAAACCCTAGACTTCTCTATTTGCAAGTGTATTGACCATTTATCATGTTTATTGCACTATTAAATATTGACACTATCCACCGTCAACAAGCTCCCCCAAGCTTACCCTTTGCTAGTCCCTTAGCAAAGCCTAACTACTAAACTTGGATCAGGAGTTGCTACAATGCTTTCACACCTCAAAATTACACATGCTTTCAAACAGAAATTCTCCTCTGGATTAGACAAAACTGCTCTAACTTTCAATCTTACCCATTTTATCTTTAACTATGGAGCTTTTCAACTTTCACGTGGGTCTTGAGTAATTGAAAGATAGAACAATCAAGTCAAGCACTATATCTCAAATTCTTCACTCAACCAATATTCTGGAGTTTTTACAAGTTTTCAAAATAAAACTCAGAGCTTAATTATATGACACCCTCAAGTCTCTTATTATATGTGGTATTTATGGATCTCACTGAGGCATTAATGATGTCATGCCTCCCTACAACTAAGGATTATAGTGGAGCTCATAGGAGTGGCATTAAAACAAGGATGAACATACTTGCAATGCATATATTGTAAAGTCAAACAATGGATCCATAGAGAGTCAAGTCATATAATCAAACCAAGATGTGCATGTGTATAGAATATGGTGGATAGGTGAATATATGGTGGCTAAACCTAATTCTACTTTTGCTCTTTGAAAATAAATCTCTCTCTCTCTTGGACTTAGAACATTCATAAAAAAATATGGGCTATCTTTATTCTTTTTTTTTTTTTTTTTTTCGGGGAGGCGAGAATCTAAATACCTACTATTTTAATTGCTTGGACACTTGTCCATTTTTTACTCCCTCATTTTTTTTCTAATAACTTTTCTTTTGCATAGCCACATGTATCCCTTGAATACAATAAATAATTAGAGAGATAATAGTAAGAACTCGAGCATTAAACGGGGGTTGTCCTATAGGGTGTATTTTTTGGGTTGTTTCCTCCTAGTGTGGGAGAAAAATATTTTTAAGGTGGATCTGGATGAAAGTGAAAAATGATTGCACTTACTCCTAGTATAGGAGTAATCATATGTAGGTGGAGTGTGGAAGTGATCTTGATTTTAAAAGCATGACAAGACTCTCATAAGGTATACAACAAAGATTGACCGAACTCAATGCAAAGCAAGCAGCATGAATGACCAATGGTTTTTCTATTCTAAATGTATATCATGTATGGCCTTGGTAGGAATTCAAACTTTGTCATACAAGAGCTCATCATGTAAGATTTTCAGTTTTCAAAAGATAAATCTCCGAACATAGTATCATTAGAAATAAGATAAATAGCAGCTCGGACTTTCTCATATCATATCCCTCAATCACCTAGACTTAGCTTAAGCATATGCCTCAACAAGTTTCAAGTTCGAGTAAATTCTTATATCAAAACAGTTATATCCAAAACTCGGGAGAATTTAAGGTTGAAAACTAGACGCTTAAAAGGAATTACGACAGAGTAACTATTCATCATCTCCAAGACAAAATTTTATTGTTCTCCAGTTGACTCTTAAACTAGACACACTCTATGATCACACCTAATAAATAACTAAACTATCTTTATTTGGTTTTAATGATTATTCATCTTTTTATTTTTTTTAGACAATGGACTCACAAAAGACTCTACAGACGTGGACCTTCATGTGCCCACATATTTTTGGTATTTTATGACTATAAAATATACTCAATAATCGCATGGGTATACTTACGATAACTAGGGGATGCCCTCCCCAAGCTAGATATTTGCTTAGCCTTTGTTCACTCTTGTGGCCATTATGTTAAGTCTTCACTCTTCTCAACTTTTAAATCCTGCAAAACTCAAATAGACACAAAACTCGTGGAATAGATTAAGTGTTAGCATATGGGTTTCAGCTTGTCCGAGTCTTGGTGATCGAATTCTTTTAGATAGGATCATTAAATTGCAGAAATTCAATCATATCTATTTCTTCTAAGTTTTCAGTTTTAAGGAATATTTTTAAACGTTGGCCATTTACCTTAAAAATGTTACCTGAATTGTCTTGAATTGTAATAGCACCATGTGATGAGGTTTCAACTACCTTGAATGGTCCTTCCCATTTGCTTCGAAATTTTCCATGGCCAAAGAGCTTTACTCTTGAATTAAACAGCAGGACCTTGTTACCGTGCTTGAACTCTTTGTGCTTGATTCTCTTATCATGCCATCTCTTTATTCTTTCTTTGTAAATCTTAGAGTTATGATAGGCCTTCTCTCTCCATTCTTCAAGTTCAGATATTTGCATTTGACGATTCTTGCCAAAGAGATGAAAATCCATGTTCCATTTCTTGATTGCCCAAGTGAGCTTTGAATTCTAATTCAACGGGCAAGTGGCATGTTTTACCATATACAAGCTGATAAGGTGTTATGCCTATGGGTGTCTTGTATGCGGTTCGGTAAGCCCATAGTGCATCAGAAAGCTTGTATTTCCACTTCTTTCCCATTTCATCCACGGTTTTTTATAGAATGTTCTTGATTTGCTTATTTGATGTTTCAGCTTGACCGCTTGTTTGAGGATGGTATGGAGTTGCAACATTGTGTTTGACTCCATTTTGTGCCAAGAACTGTCGAAATCTCTTATCAATGAAATGTGGTCCTCCATCACTTATGACCAATCTAGGCATTCCAAAACGTGGAAATATTACTTCGTTGAACATTTTCTTGGAGTGCTTGGAGTCGGCAGCTCGACATGGTAATGCTTCTACCCATTTAGACACGTAGTCAACTGCCACCAAAATATATTCTGCATCTCCTGACTTTGGGAGTGGTCCCATAAAATCAATTTCCCAGACATCAAACAATTTCACCTGAAGGTTGTTTGTGAGTGGCATTGCATCCTGAGTATTGATGTTTCCGTGTTTCTGGCATCTGAGACATCTTCTAACAAATTCCTTTGTATCTTGATACATCGTTGGCCAGAAGAATCTGCTTTGCCAAATCTTAGCATGTGTTCGGAATGCTCCATAATGTCCTCCATAGGGTGATGTATGACATCTCTCAATGATTTTCATGCCTTCAACTATTGGAACACACCTTCGTAGCAGCCCATCGGCACAGACTCTGTAAAGATACGGATTATCCCACAAGTGGATACGATTTTCATACTTGAGCTTTCTCTTGTCTTCCTCTGGTAGAACATAACCTGCAACCATATAGTTGACAATATTTGCGTACCAAGGATCAGAGTCCGTTACCGCGAGGAGTATGTCATCCCTTAGATAGTCATTAATAGGTAGCTCATTTGTGTCTGTATATTGAAGTCTAGATAAGTGGTCAGCAATTTTCTACTCCTTTCTTATCTCTAATTTCTATATCAAATTCTTAGAGCAGAAGAATCCATCGGATTAATTGAGGCTTAGCATCTTTCTTAGTGAGGAGGTACTTAAGTGCTGCATGGTCTGTGTATATTATTACCTTTGCTCCTACTAAGTAAGATCTAAATTTGGCTATTGCAAAGACCACTGCTAACATCTCTTTTTCAGTGGTAGCATAATTAAGCTATGGCCCAGACAAGGTTTTGCTAGCATAGGATATAGCATAATGTTTTTTATCTTTGGTTTGTCCTAAAACAGCACCAACTGCAAAGTCACTAGCATCACACATGATCTCAAAAGGTAAACTCCAATCAGGTGGTTGGATTATTGGAGCTTAGATAAGTACCCTCTTAAGAATTTCAAAGGCTTCAAGGCACTCAGTGTTAAAAATGAAAGGTGCATCTTTGGCTAGAAGGCTAGTCAGGGGTCTTGTAATTTGAGAAAAGTTTTTGATGAAACGCCTATAGAACCCTGCGTGGCCTAGAAAGCTGCGAATGCCTCTCATATTTGTGGAAGGTAGAAGTTGTTCAATAACTTCAATCTTGGCTCTATCCACTTCTATCCCACGTTCGGACACCTTGTGTCCTAACACTATTCCTTTCTGAATCATAAAGTAGCATTTCTCCCTGTTCAGGACTAAGTACTTTTCTTCACACCGTTGTAAGACCATGTCTAAATTCTCTAAACATTCATTGAAGGTTTTGCCATAGACGGTAAAGTCATCCATGAACACCTCCATGATTTTCTCAATCATATCAGAGAAAATAGACATCATGCACCATTGAAAAGAAGCTGGAGCATTACACAGCCCAAATGACATTTGTCGATATGCATTAGTTCCATATAGGTATGTGAAAGTGGTCTTACTTTGGTCATCTGGGTGGATTGGAATTTGATGATATCCGGAATACCCGTCAAGGAAACAAAAGAAAGAGTGATTTGCAAGCCGTTCCAACATTTCATCAATGAAGGGTAACGGGAAGTGATATTTCTTTGTAGCCTTATTAAGTTTTCGGTAGTTAATGCACATACGCCACCCAGTAACAGTACGTTGAGGGATGAGCTCATTCTTCTCATTCCTAATGACCGTCATTCCTCCTTTCTTTGGCACAACTTGGACAGGGCTAACCCACTCACTATGAGGTACGGGATAAATAATCCCATCGTGTAAAAGCTTAAGGACCTCTTTCTTAACAACCTCTCGCATTGCATTGTTAAGTCTCCTTTGTGGTTCCCTCGATGGTGAAGAATCAGGATCGATGCGAATACAATGAGTACAAAGAGTGGGACAATTCCCTTGAGGTCTTGGAGTGAGTAGCCTATGGCTGATTTATGTCTTTCTAAGACAGTGACAAGTTGATGTGTTTCTTCTTCAGAAAGTGTATCTCTTATGATCACAGAAGTTTCTCAATTATTATTAAAAAAGACATATCTTAAGCCAGAAGGAAGATGTTTTAGCTCAACTGAGGGTTGTGATGATACCTCAGTTTTGTCTAACGTGACAGGCTCTGCCAACTCTTCCTCTTCTTCAATAAAGTGTTCATCATCGAGAGTTGGTTGGGCCATGTCTTCTAAGGTTGCCATTAAGACTTCCTCAACAGGGTCTGGTTCAGGCTTGGGTTCTACTATTGCATTATTTGAGCGTGCAAGCGAGATGGTGATAGGAGAACTTCCTAGTTTTATATCTAAGAGACCCTGATTTGGTCTTTCTTGAAAGAGTGTCCCAAAAGGTACACCAATCAAGATGGATGTGTCTGAGATGTCAAAGGTATGAAAATCTAGACGATACTCAGAATATTGTATTCGCAATGGAATAGACCTTATGACCCCATAACTTTCAAGAGTAACTCTAGAAGGAATTCGTAAAAGCTTATGAGATGGGATCAAGAACTCATTGGGGTAGAGTTGTTCGGCCAAAGCCTTTGAAATGATATTTATCCCAATGGTTGGACTGTAGTAGCCCTTTATGATGGTTTCCTTAAGGATACAAGTGATAATATCTGAGGGGGCATTGATTCGGGCTACCTCAGTGGATAACTCTATTTCTACCAACCACTCATGACTCATGATGGCCGATAGTCCTTTAATATGTTCTATAAGGAAAGAATCATTATTTGGGCCATCATCATCCTCAAAAGACACAGAGTGTGTCAGAGGCTTCACTTGAACTGGTAAATTCGAGGCATTGCCAAAATCTTTAAAAAGACCATATTCGATTTCAAAAGGGAACGTGGAATGATGAGGTTCATTGTCTTCTGAGATGTGTTGTGTTTTCTCAATTGGAGATTCTTTGACAACCAAATCATCTATAAGATTTGAAAGAATTTTAGATTCGATTATGTCTACCTCCTCTTGTTGGTTGGGGCTTGGCTAGACTTCTTTTTCAGGAAATTCATCAAAGATACCAGTGTAAAGGGTGTTTTCAAGGATTTTCTCTAATATGGCTTTCCCCTCGCTCATGGTGTTGTGCGAGAATGAACCTCCAGAAGATAGGTCAAGATGTAGGGCAGCTTCCTTGTTAAGACCAAAATAAAAGTGGTAAAGAAGCACGTGGTCTGGTAAGTGAAGGGTTGGACCGGTATTGATAAGACTTAAGAACCTAGCCCAAGATGCTCCTAATGTCTCCTTCTCCTTTTGTTTAAAGGTAAGAACTATTTGAAGAGTGGCGATCCGAGAAAGACGGAAGAAAGCAAGACAGAATTTATCTCAAAGTTCATCCCAATTTCCTTTCACTCCTCCTACAGTATGAGCATACCACTGTTTCGCTCTTCTCAAGAGGGAGAATGGAAACAATTTCCATTTAATGGTCTCTTGTGTCATGCCAGCAATATTCAAGCAGGACCACAATTGCTCAAATTCTCTAAGATAGGTGTATAGATTTTCGTCTTCTAATCCAGAGAAGGATTGCTCCCGAACCATGGCTATGAAAGCAGGGCGAAGCTCATAGCCAACTGTGAGTATAGGATGTGATGATGGTGGAGGCTCCAACAACTCGCCCTTTGGAGCCAAAAATTGAAAGATAGGCGTGGAATCCATGTGATAGGGTAAAGGTGGTAAAAACGAAAAGAAAAATAAAAGATACACGGACGAACTTGGCTCGATCCTAGAACAGCTACCGTTCCTCGGCAACGGCGCCAGAAAGCTTGCTGGTATATTTAACGCACACAGAATAATCAAAGAGATAAATCCGCAAGCGCACGGATACCGCTGTAGCTTTCACCTAAGAGTATTCCAAGGTATCGATTTTCCACGAGGAACGCGAAGTGCACTAGAAATAAATCAAGAACATCCAAGGATAGAAAAGATAAATGTTTTTTGTGGGTAGAGAGGGGCTAACTAAGGTGATCTAGATAACTAAGAATCAGACTTACGATACTTGTCTACTTTGGAGCAGCAGTACCTTTCTAACTCTCGAATAAGACTGGAAAGAAGGTAGTTGGGGAAGGCTACCAAAAGCTCTACGAAACACCAACTCCGACATGGTGGAATACGAAGGCCAACAAAGCTGTCACCTCTGAAGGCTACCACAACTAACCATAAGAATTGGGCGCAAACTCAGGTAAACCCTAGCCTAGACACCACGTCTACGCTAATGATTACTACTCTAGCTATGCGCAATAACTAGAGCACTCAATACGAGCTAAGATCCCGTAAACAAAGTAAAGTAAGAATAAAACTTAATCAAATAGAAGACTTAGAGTTACCAACTGAAGAACTTGAAGATGAACTGTCTCCGTAGAGATACAAAGTTGAGGAAGATCCGACAAGCCGGCTCCTCTTCTACTTCTTCCTCTCCTCTCTCCCTATTTTCTAAATACAAGAGCTCTAATGAGCTAGGGCTTCTAGCTCTCCAAATAAATTGATAAAATGAATTAAGCTTTCCCTGGGGGTCTGGCCCTATATTTATAGTCCGGTGGGATGCACGATGGCCGTTTGATCAAACCGACTTAAGGTACGGTGGATATTGACCCTCAAAGGCGGTGGAGGAAGCTTCCAGAAGGGCGTAGAAGAATGTTTTGGGGGGAGGCCGCCCGGCATATTCCCTTAGGCCGGCCGGCCCCACCATGTGGGCCCCTGCGCTCCGCTTCGTTCTGGTGTTTTCTAGATCCTTCCTGAGTCCAATATGCGGGGTTTCGTTGGCGTCAAGTTTCATTACTCCGTTTGATAGTTAGGCCCTTTTTCGTGGTTTTCTGGAACAATCCCTGGAAAATAATAATTCACCAAAACTTGTGGAATTTGTCAGATAAAATTCTAGACTTCTCTATTTGCAAGTGTATTGACCTTTTATCATGTTTATTGCACTATTAAATATTGACACTATCCACCGTCAACAATAGGAACCTTAAACTCTCCCTTTGGTCTCTCAAGTTAGTTGACTATACATATATTATAGGATTCTCCTCTGTGTGTGACTTTGTGCATAACTCTTATCATTTACCACTTACCCTTATTTTAGTCAAGTTGGTGTACTAGTTACTAGATACATGATGGTGAACTATTAATGTCTTTAACCATTGTTTCCCAATGGTATAATATAAATAATGATACCTGGAATACTCCCGGTAAAATGCTACAATGGTAATTCTGTACGCTTGCGGAATCTTTCATATTTTAATTGTGCATAAGAAATACCAACAAGCCCGAGCCCCCACATTCCTTGGGGGTGACGGAGGGGGTGGAGGAGGCGGAGAATTCTCATGTCTAGGGGGGTTGAAGCGGGGGGAATGAGCAAAGTATCACGAATTGGGAGAGCTTGGTCATGAGATCCGTCCGGTGAAGATTCAAAGATCATCCTCATCATCCGAGGACTCTTGGTGGTCAAGCTTAATATACCGCTTGCGCCACGGGATACAAAGACGAAGGTTCTGAACCAGACGCGGCCTAGCTTCCTGTGCAGGGAAATTAATGTGTGTCGGTGCTAGAACAGGCGGCCCTAGCACCAACGAGTGAATTTATGGTGCGTGCTCCCAACTCCGGGTGGTGTGCAAGATGGACACAGGGATTTATACTGGTTCGGGCAAGAGAAGGCCCTAAGTCCAGTGGGGTGAGGAGTTCTTGTATTATCTTGCATCGAGGTGCTCGTAGGTAGGGTGTACAAGCAATGAGAGAGGGATAGGGTCCCAAGTCTCGTGGGTGATTGAGTGGCGGGCTCGTGTGCCTCTTATCCCCTACGGACTCCTGCCTCCCCCCTTTTATAGCTGTAAGGGGAGGGCAGGTCCTTACAAGAGGTGGTCGTGGGCTTCTGTCCTCCATCGCCCGAGGCCTTGGAATGGGCAGGTTGTCCGGGATCATGACGAGGCAATGCGACATCGCCTCCCCGGCACTGTGGGCTGGAATGACGGACGTCCCTGCTTGGAGTTGGCGGAGCGTGATGGAGGGGATGGTGGAGCCCCCGTAGCTTGCTTTGTAGCATTGACCCGCTTTGGAATCCGAGGCTCGGGAGGCCTCGGAGCTTATCGCCGTCTGAGGGGAGTGGTTGGAACAGCTACGGACGGTCGTCGGCGCAATAGTCGCCCATCCCGGCTCGGAGCCGACGGGGTGGACTGTTGGTTGATTGGGAGGGGCGTCAGTCCACTCCCGCACAGGGGGTGGCGTCGGCCGTCGTTGTTCGGGCGTGGCGGATGGCGCCTCGGAGTTTCGGCGATGGGACACGGCGAGAGGGTTAGGCAGCACACAGGTGTTCCACTGGCGGGCGTGGCCTTCACCGTGGGGGATCGCGTAAAGCATGATCACCGGGGCGGCCGCGATCGGGCGACACCCATCCCCGTCGAGGCGTGGGTCGCTCCCGACACGGGATGAGGACGGGTGGTGGATATCGTCAAATCAGTGGTACGGCTTTGACCACGGGCGGTGCGTCCCCGCCCGAGGCCCGGTCGCCAAGGGCTCGGGCGGGACTGCCCGAGGTTCGTCCGAGGCCCCGAGCGCCGGGGCTCGGGCGGGCGTAAAATGGAAGTTCGTCCGAGGCCACTGGCGGGGGGGCTCGGGCGAGGCGGAGAATTGGCTCCCGCCCGAACCCTTAGCGGGGTAAGCTCGAATGGGCTAGAGGCCGTGCGCTTGCTCCGGTGCCCTGCAGCCGCGGCCCCGGATAGAGTAGTGGGAGGCCCGTTGGGCCAAGGTTTGCGTTTGTTGGGCTTTCCTTAAGGGGCCTTATTTTGGTCCCCAACAAGTAGCCCCCCGAGCCTCCGAAGGAGTGGGAGCACTCGTTCGCAGGCCGAGGTCGTCTTCCCCGGTTGCTATCGACACCTTCCGTAGGGTACGCTGCGGCGCACCCCGGCGAGTGTAGCCCCCGTGGCCTCGGAGGAGTTTGGGGGACTCCTTCGAGGGCATGTACTTAGCTCGCTCGGTGTGGTTTGAGGCTGTCCCGGGAGCCATGCTTTCCGGTGGGGGCGCACGAGCGCACCCGCCGGTGTAGCCCCGAGGCCTCGGAGGAGTGAGAACACTCGTCCGAGGGCTTGCGCGTGTTTTAGTGGACAAGCGGTCCGTCTTTGCCGAGAGCCCCGGGCCCGTCGGCTCGCACGGGGCTCGGCTAAGTTTTTTTTTGATGCTTTCCCGAACCGTTCACGCGCGTTGAGGACGCCCCAACCTTCGTAATGACGAGGGGAACTCGATTGGTGCTCCGCCGTTAGTTTTTTACGCACCTCAGCGTCCCTTCCACCGGGAGGAGGGTGGACTTCGTCGTGCTATCGTCGGCGAGTGTCGAACACGACTAGGTCCGGTGAGCTGTTAACAGGAGGATCCAAGTGAACCGCCTATGCCCCGTTCGTTAGGGGTTGGCTAGGCCCGGAGGCGCGGTTCATAACAGCCTGCACGGTATGCCTGAGGCGGGGCTCGTCCGTCCGCCGGGTCCCGAGGGCTCGATGCTCTCCCACGCGGGATCCCCTAACTCTGGCTGCCACGCCCGCCTCGGATGCTGCAAGGACGGCCCCGCTTGCACGGGCCAGCCGTATGAGGCCGTCCGAGCTGCCCCCCCTCGACTGTTGCCACGAGGTGGTCAGCCGAACCCCGAGATGGGCCAGCCTTACGCTCGGGATCAGAAACGGGCCGCCGCCCGTGCTCCTTCGTGGAGAAGGAAAACCCTATTTCATCCCGTCGGGTGGGCGCGTCTTTTCAGCGGCCGCGTGGGATGTGGAGCGCCGCAGCGGTGGCGGGCCCTACTTCCCCCGCCGTGGCAGCTTGCCGTGGCGCTGCGTGCTTGTGGGTCCCACGGGGATGTGATGTGCGGCGCCGCGGCTTCCGCCGTGGCCACGCTGTGATGGCAGGCCCCGGCTCCGTGACTCGCATCCTTTGTGGGGGTGTGCCGCGCAACGCGGCGTGTGGTGCGCCAAGCCCGTGTGGCCGCGCGGCCGCGGCGGGCGCCGCTTTGCCATACAGGGGCGCTGTGCGCCGAGTAGGCACATCGTGGACCGATACGCATTTAACGTAAAGAAGGGGAGCACGTCGGGTATAAATACCGCGGCGGGCGGCCGCGTTGGCCTTCCTCTCACGCCGCTGCTCTTTTGCCCTTGCCCTTTCCGCCGCCAGATAGAAAGCTCGAGCTCACCGGGAGAGAAAGAGAGAGAAGCTTCCCACGCCGCCTTCCCTAGCTCGTCCCCTCGCTTTCCCAATGGCGCCCAAGGCTGATGTCGCCGACCTGGGCCGATCGGGAGTCGTGCTTCGTGTGACGGAGGCGGAGCTGGCGGCGCGTTGTGTGAGAAGGGGCTCCTGCGGCCCGGACCGACATCCAATCCGCCGGAGGGATCGTGCGTCGCCGACCATCGGGTACCGCGTGCCTCCGTCGGGGTACGCCGTGAGCTTCACGCCATTCCACGAGCGCGGTTCGGGATGCCGGTGGGGCGCTCCCCTACGGCGCGCCCCGAGTACTACGGCCTCGAGCTCCACAACCTCGCCCCCAACTGCATCTCGCACGCGGCGGTCTTCGTGGCGCTATGCGAGGGCTACCTCGGCATCGACGCCCACTGGGACTGTGGGTCGTACTTCTTCGAGGCCACCGTTTCTGAAAGTCTCGCCGGGGCGGAGAAGGAGAAGGGGAAGGAGAAGGAGAAGGAGAAGGGAAGAGGTTTGCGGTCCGGGCCGTAGTCGACGTTGCAGCCGCGGTCAAAGCACCGCTGGGATTACATCACGGCGGCTCGCCACCTCGAACCGCTGGCCGGCACAGCAAGTGGTTCTACCTCCGCAACGACAACGACCTCCCCGCCGCCTACACCGGGAAGGTGTTCGACTCCGAGCCGCCGTCGGGCGGAAGGAGCCGATCGCCGAGAGGGTGACCCCGCCGAGGAAGGTATTCTCCGCCTTTGGCGCGCCCGACAAAAGCGGGGTTGGACGCCTCGGCGGTGATTGCCGGCTTCCACAAGCGGCGGGTGTCCGCCATGCATCGCCGGGTACGCCGCTGCACGACATGCAGGCCGGCCAGCACCTGGCAGGCACCCGGATGGCGGCCGAGGACCTAGGCTATGCCGTCCTCGACCGGACAAGCAAAGTGCGGCGTCGGGTGGAGAACTCGCAAATGCTCAGGTCGTTATGTGGCCGGAGAAGGGGTACATCCCCTGGTATGCCTCGCTCCTCCGTCCCGACGCGAGCTCCATTCTTGTCCTTCTTCCCCATGCTAACCCCGGTGATCACGCTTGCAGGGGCTTTCGGGGAAGATGAGGGCATCGAAGCCCCCGATTGCCGCGGAGAAGAAGGCCAACCGCGACCGCACGGAGGCGCAGAGGAGGGAAAAGGAGAGTGCCGCTGGAGCGCAATGCCCGCAGCGTAAGGAGAAGGAGGACTGGCTCGGGCTGGCGGCGCCAGAGCGTGGAAGGTCTCTCGCGGGAAGACACGCCATCGGACACCACCGAGTATGGTGACGACGACGACGACGATGAGGTGGAATGGGACGAGGACGAGCTGAGCCGTTGCCTGGGGTTGAATCCCCGGAGGTGACATCGCGCCCAGCGGGCGGCAGCTCATCGATGGCGCAGGCGTCCCGAAGGGCCCGCGGGGTGGCTCGTCTCCGGCGCCGCCGGTCTTGGGGCCGCGTGGCGCTTCCGGTGCGGGCGTCCCCCGGAGAGGAGGCGCGACGTCGCGGGGAAAGAGGTCACCGAGCCCTCCCCCGCCGAGGCCCGCCCCGCGAGCAGCCGCTGCGCCGGGCTAAGAGCGGGTCGGAGGGCCGTAGCGGGACGCCTCGAAAGCGCCATGGGTCGGCCGGGCGCTCGACACTCCCGCCCCGGGAGGGTCCAGTCCGCGCCAAGATTAAAGTGCGCGGGTAAGTGGTGTTCACGCCTTGTCATTGGTTTTGATGTTCGCCTCTTCCCCGCTGCTAACTTTACCTCGTCTCCATTCGCAGCCTCGCCGCGGCCGCGGTGGGCGATGGCGCCACTCGCCCCGGGCGCTGCGGGGGGCGGGGGCGCAAGCCTTGGTTCCACCACGGCCGCCGGGACCGAGGAGAGGGAGAGGGACGCCGAGGTGCTGCCAACCCGAGCACCCTCGGCGATGGAGGCAGGCGGCGCAGCGCCCGTAGGGGACCGAGGGCGCGACCGTGGCGCCATTGGTCGGCGGGGCCGCCTTTGACGCCTCCGCACGGCGGAGGCACTCGGCCGTGGAGGCCGGCAGGTGATCCCGCCGTGTCGGCCAAGGCGGAATCCTCGGTGCCGCCCGAGGGGACGGTGGAGGAGCCCGCGGTGGTTGCCCACGCCGATGTGGCCACACCCGAGGTGGAGCCAGCCTCTAGTCCTCGCTAAGTCGCGGGCCACCGAGGCGGAAGTCGCCGGGCCGGAGCGTCCGACGAGCCGCCCGCCAAGGAGCCCACCGAGGTCGGAGAGTCACCGTCCCCCGAGGGCCGAGCCGATGCCGCTGCTCGAGACGGCAGAAAGCTCGTCCGAAGGAGCGGAGGCCTTGGAGAGGAGGGGGCCTTTTGCGCCGCATGACGCCAAGGAGGGGGAGGATCTCGGGTGAGCGTGTCAAATTGCGCGCCGATCGCATGGAGGAGGCCGCCCGGACCATCGTGTCGTGGCTGTGCCAGAGCTCCCCCCCGCTTCGGTAGGTGACCTTCCAGCCCCTTTCCCAGAAGCCTCTTCCAGGGATCGACCGGAAAGAGTGTGTGTGTTGCAGGAGTTGGCGCGAGATGTCGAGCCTTGGTCGGGGTTCCTCCGCCGTCGGCCGGCCCTCCACGACCGCACCTTCAGAAAGGCCTGGCGGCTCACCACGACGACGCTGTCGGAGAGGGACGCCAAGCTTCAAGCCCGCCTTCTCGTCTCCCGAGCCGGAGACCGAGGCTCCAGCCCTGGAGCTTGAGGACGCCGCTCTCCAAGGAGGTCGCAGCGGGTCATGCCGAAGCCTCGACCAGCTCCGAGCCGAGAAGGAGGCGATGGTCGCCGAGGCCCTCCACTCGGCGGACTCCATCAAGACCCCGTCCGAGAAGGCGAAGACCTCCTCGTGGCCGAAAGCATATTGTCCCCGCCGAGAGTACTCAAGCTGAAGGGCGTGGTTATGCAGGGGGATCTCCGAGGCCACGACCCTCCGCAAACCCGGCTGCAAGGTAAACGCCGCGACGCTCTTCGTGCTCGTGTTACATCAACCGAGAGCCTAACTCTTGGGTTGTTGCAGGCTGCAGGCGTGGTGACGACGGAGTCGAGGAAAGCCTCACCGCACGCAGTCGCCTACGACTCCACGCAGGTGAGCTCAACATCTTGACGCGCCGGAGGTCATGGTCGCCTGCGGCCGTGGTAGAGGCGGGGGATGCCGGGCGGAAGCAACCTCCGGCGTCGCGGCTGGCAACGGTGCCGCTAGCCGATGGAGGCGCTGCCGCTTGAGGCCCTCCGAAGTCGGGCGTGGTCGCACACGCCGCGCCAACGATGTCCCACTACCGGCCGACCTCCCTCGAATCGCCGAGGGACTCGTCACGTGGCCGAGGAGGAGATGGGTCACGAGGGCGAGGTGCTTGCCCAAATTGTTGAGGAGGCGGAGGCGAAGGGGCTCCCGCCGCTACCGGGCGAACATATTCGCGCCGCTATCGCCTCCCACTCCTCCGGGGGGAAGCCGGGCGATGCCGGTGGCTACGGACATCGAGGTCGTGGCTATCGGGGCCGCTGGCACCGTGCCTTGGCCCCCGAGGCCATAGCCGCCGAAATCGTGGACACCGCCGCCGGAGACGCCGAGGCCGTGGATCTTCTTTAGGCGGGACGCCCCCCAGTAGACCCTGCAAGTTGGGCCCGAGTGCCCATGTAAATAGAAAATTATGTTGACTTGTGCTCATGAAACACTATGTGTCAGTTGGCCCGTCGAGGCCTTATGTTTCGTGCTGGCTTTTTCGCTATCTCCGCGTTCCCCTTTCGTTCGCACTCGTTACTTAGTTTTGCAGGGATGCTCTGCAGCCAAGGGTCGCTTTTTAACCGAAGGTAAGGGCTGCGTGAGTAGTTGTCATGGCCTTGTTGCCTTCTCATAATGAGTGACCTCCCCGCGGCACTCGTGGCCGCCCTTTGGCTGAGGGCAGCGAGCGGAGGCGCCATAGCGCTCGAGCGTAGGTAGCCTCGCGGCTCGGCCGTCCTCGGCCTCGGGATGATGTCAGCCGTGCCTTTTCCTAAGTACGCGAGGACTTTGGGAACGCAGAGTCTACGAAGAATAGCTAGGAATGCGAAAAAAGATTTTTGAGGGGTGCTTTCCAGGAGGGGGTTCCCCCATTCTAGCCCCCGAGGGAGGCTTGGTTTTGGTGAGCCAAAACCAAGTCTCGCTGAGTCCTATCGAGGACAAATTTTTACGACTCGGGTAAACGCCCAAGGACTTAGTTTTTCTTTAGCAAGAGATACAAAACGTATGTACAATGCTTGGGAATTCTAAGGGTAAAAGCGACGTAGCTGTTGGATGTTCCAAACGTTGTTGAGGACCTCGCCGGCTTCGTTAGCAAGCTTGTAGGTAGCCGGCTTGAGGACTTCTGCGACGATGAAGAGTGCTTCGGTGGCGCAGTTGTCGCTGCGCGGCCGCGGTGTGCTTCGTGGGCGGCTGCGCCGAGGCCCCACGACGGGCGGGGACGACGGTGCGGTGCGCAGACGTCCCGGGAGCCGACGAGGCCAAGGGCGCGTAGACGAGCCGGGAGCGCTGGTGAGCAAAGGCGCGACGGCGAGCAGGGCGGCGGCATGCAGCGGCGGGGCTTCCTCGGCGTCGAGCAACGGCAAGTCTGTTCTTTGAATGGGCGTGGCGCATGCCGATTCAATTTATATCAGGGTACCTTCACTGGCGGTGCTCAACAACAACTGGCACTGATGACCCCCTTCTGTGCCGGTTACAAATAGAGCCTACACTGATGACCCCCTTCAGTGCCGGTGCTAAATACAACCGACACTAATGTCACTGAAGGGATAAAGGGCATAATTCGCTGTTCTAAATCGAAAAACACTTAGTACTGCAGTGGTTAGAGTGTGGGGCTTTGGCCTTGCAGGTCTCTTCGGTTTGAACCCCCGCCCTCTGGTTTTTAAATTTTTTTAAAATAATCTGAGCAGCGACAGTTCAATTAAATTTAATTATGTACTTTATTTGAAAATTCCTACATAGCACAATGGTTAGAGCATATCACTCTAGGGTTGTTGGGCCGGGTTCAAAACCCTATGGCTCCAAATTTTTTAATTTATTTTATTAATTACTGCCGTTCTAGTTTAATTTATGATTATATTTTCCTATTTAATATTTTCTGTTTGTTAAATATGTATTAATTACTGCCTAACTTATTTAATTAAAAAATTTTATAATTATTTTTTATTTGATACAACCTATATGGATCAAATTTCAAATTTGAAAATTTAAAATATCAAAAACTAGTCACATTGACATATGGTCACATCAAGTGGGTAGAGCTTGATTTTAGAAAAATTTAAGAAAAAAATTATCTCATTCGGAGTTAGGATGAGGAAGAAAAACTGGTAAAATAAAAAAATCATACATGTTCATCACTAGTTCATGGGTGGTCAGGTTTGATTTCTGATTTTAATGTAGTTGATAAGATTTGTAAACAGTTTTTCTCCTTCATCCTAACTTCGAACGAGATGATTTTTTTCCTAATTTTTTCTAAAATCAAGCTCTTTCCACCTGTTGTGACCATATGTCAATGTAACTAGTTTTTGATATTTTAAATTTTCAAATTTAAATCTATTAGAGATTCCGCTATATTTTTACATGCTATAGTGTCTCAAATCAAAAGTTTTGAACAGCAAAGTTGGTGCACTAATCATTACCTATAACTTTTTTATTTAGGCCATTTCTCCATTTGAGAAAGTTAGACTACACCAGGTGTAGTCTAACTTTTCTAAACAGAAAATGACCTAAATAAAAGTTATAGATAATGATGAGTGTACCAACTTTTCTGCTCAAAAAACTTTTTGATTTGAGGAAATTTATATGGCTCAAATTGGGCGGGAGATCTAAATTTTAAAGTGTTTCAATAAATCCAACACATAGTATATGAAAAATTTTACAAATGAAGAAATGACCTGAATAAAAGTTGTAGATAATGATGAGTTGCTGTTCAAAATTTTTTGATTTGAGACACTATAGCATGCAGAAAATATAGTGGAATCTCTCAATGATTTAAATTAAAAATTTGAAATGTCAAAAACTAGTTACATTGATATATGGTCACAATAGGTGGATAGAGCTTAATTTTAGAAAAATTTAGGAAAAAAATCATCTCATTTAGAGTTAGGATAAGGAAGAAAAAGCGTTTTTACAAATCTCATCAACTAGTACATTAAAATCAGACCAGGCCACCAATGAACTAGTGATGAACATGTATGATTACCGATATTAATATAGTTGATGAGATTTGTAACCAGTTTTTCTCCCTCATCCTAACTCCGAATGAGATGACTTTTTTTCCTAAATTTTTCTAAAATCAAGCTCTTTCCACTTGTTGTGACCATATATCAATGTGACCATTTTTTGATATTTTTAATTTTTAAATTTGAATCTTTAAGAGATTCCACTACATTTTCTACATGCTATAGTGTCTCAAATAAAAAAATTTGAAATCAAACTTGGTGAACTCATCATTACCTACAACTTTTATTTAAGTCTTTTCTCTATTTGACAAATTTTTCACACACTATGTTCTTCAAATTAGATTCATGGTTGCAAGCTGTTATCGAGCCGCTTTGTTTATGAACCGGCGTGAATATCACTTTCACTTTGCCGGTTTGTGGAAACAACCGGCACTGATCAATGCACACAGCATATATATATATATATATATATATATATATATATATATATATATATATATATATATATATATATATATATATATATATATATCAACCCCCACACCGAGTGAATATTACTTCAATCTCAGTTACGCCTCTCACTCTTGTTTCTAAGTATTTCAACTATGACTCCTGGATATGCTTTGGTATGTTTTTTTCCATATTATTATTATTATTATTATTATTATTATTATTATTATTATTATTATTATTATTAGGGATGAACAATGCAATTTGAAATTTTTTTATTTATTTTACTTATTAGGGATGAACAATGGACCTGCCCGCCAAAGCAACCTGGTTTCCACCACGGCGATGAGCCATTCGCTCCGGATATGGCCGTTCCACAACACCATTATCCGGCTATTGTAAAAAATAGTTTCGCATACCAAATATTTCATAATATGTACATATAGTACTTTCAGTATATATATCGCCTATATCGCAGACTATACCTCCCATAGAGTGGCTGTAATCAACACTTACCTTTTTTATGGAGTCGGAGATAGTTGAGCACACGACCATTGATGCACGTGGTCGGTTGTGGAATATGAACTAAGCTTTTACATCCCTACAAGGCCTCCATCAGGGCATCAATAACAAATTGTACGGAGGGAACGAGAAATGCCTACACGAAGAAGTGTCGAGTTCAATGCCGTGTTGTATTGTTTGCACGCACTGGAGCACATTGGCTATCGTATTCCTGATTACTCGTCCTTCAAGATACAGGCTTGGCGTGCGGGTAATCAGGACGTGGCGGAAGTAGTTGAAATCATGACGACTTACAACCAGATGGATGTGGTATAATTATTTTTATATCTCTATATTTTAAATATTGGACACTTTATAAACTATCTCTAATTTTTACTGCAGATTCTACTCCATGATTATACATATGCTGCATGTGCCTTGGCAGCCACTCTAGATCAAGCTATTGAGCAGTAGGTTATTCCTGAAGCTATGATGCACACTTTGGCCAGATCACTACACAAGGATGCCAGTACGGCATAATAATTACTCAGGGGGTGGCCGCCAATAGTCGTATAGTAGGTTATATCTATGGTCGACCGTGTCTTCGTGTTTGTGAGGCACGAGAGAGTGCACTAATATGAGCATTGGTCTTCGTTGACATTGCATGTGGTTACACAATTCGTGATATACACTACCATGAATGGATACAGACTGTGCCGCCTCCCAAATTAGGTTAGCAAGTAGGATATTGTGTAATTAGATTAGAAAGGTTAATTTTTACTTTGGTTTGTATCACTTATATGTATATTTATGTGTTAGACTATGTAAGTATGTCTCAGTTGTTTTCTACTATTTTACATTATGTGTGTGTGAGAGAGAATACAAATTACGTATTTAAAAAATACAAATTATATAAATTTCAAAAATACAAATTACATTTATTTGAAGAATACAAAAACCTTGTATCTCTACAAGGTAAAAGTTACGATCAAAGTGTACTAACACATAAAAAGATAACCATCTCAGAAACATTCTTCTAGCACCCAAGTCGGGTCGAAGAGGATGCAAAGAATGTCAGAGATGGTAGAAGAGCTGCACCTTCTGGAGGCAGCTGTGATGAACCGATGCCTGGCTGCAGCAATCCACAGCACATGCAGTTGGATCCATTGACCTAGTAGGAAGTAAATGTAACAGCAACGTTACAGAAACCTCGCACCAAACACCTCCAAGCTTCGGTGTCGCTCTATCTTCAGAAACATTCTTCTAGTACCACTTGAATTATTCTACTCTCGAATGCTAACTAGCTAAAGCTAATTATAGCAACACATACTAATTAATATGAATCTTGAGCACCATGTATGTATACCTAAGAATTTAAATGGGTTGATAGACACTAACCTTTTGTACAATAGATTGTCCACAGTTTGATTGGAAGCCTTGCTCAAAGTCTAATTTCAAGCTCCCTACAAGAGAAAGAATAAAATAAAGATCATATCAAACAAATTAGCCATAATTAATGGACAAAATCAAAGGATTGGATGTTTGTTACTAACCTTAGTGCAAAGAAATTAACCACTTAGCCAAAATTCAAAAGCTACCAAGCTTCATTTATGGAGAACAGCAGCCGCAACAATGGAGAGAGGCCCACGCGCGGCTTGATATGCTCAGAATGGCAGAGTGGAGAAAGAAGAGGACGGCTGCCACCTTTTTGTGGTGTCAGTATATCACTGGCAGTTTTGAGCTAGAACCAGCATTGAAATGGTATGTTGAGTGATGGTTCTTGGCTAGAACCGGCAGTGATGTCCTCTATGCATATTACTGCCGATTCCTCCTACCAACCGGCAGTGATAGAGACCTTCAGTGCCGGTTCTTATGGCTCCCAGCCATGTTTTGGGTTTTGAAGTGTACAACCGGCACTAATGAGTTATCAGTGCCGGTTTTCCAAAACCAGCACAAAAGGTGCCGGCACTGATAACCGAATCTGTAGTAGTGTCTCCTACATATAAGCAACAAATATATTGGTGTTGGCAGTAATGTTTATGGATTGACATAAATGGGGAAGTTTTTCGTGGCGGGTCATCTTGCACCCGGCGAATCCTCACTGCAGTTTGCGATGACATGGTCCTGTGTGTAACTCCTGCTTTGTTTCTCTAGTGTTAGTAAAATTGATTTGCGACATTGGCGCATGTATCCAATCTCGTGTAATGCTCCTCCCCCGTTGAGGAGCTATGTATCTGTGTCTTTTTTGAATGAGATCCGGTGGGGATCCCCCTAGATTTTTTTAATAAAAAGGTTTTGGGAGGAGAACATGACTTGCCAAGACATCAACGTCAGCATATCTATCAAACTTAGTCAATCATGTCTTAGTGCTCTTTTTGTTATTTTTAACAAACTTTGAGGGTTTATTTGGATGTTAGCCCAACACATGTTGTGCCAAATTAACTTTGTCTCAGTGCAAAGTACCTCACAGGTGTATAGAAGATCATTTTTCATGCTTCAAGAGATTTGAGTGTTTAACAAAAAAATTATTAATTATATATGCACCCCTAAACATGCTATCAAGCTATACATAAAACCTAAACACTAGGTGAAACGACCCGCGATTTCCACGAAGGAAAATCCACAGAGTACATCATTTACAGTTGATACCACAGTTCATACATCGTGAAAAGGTACAAGTTACAGAGTATTACAACACTTGCAACACACCTAGGTACACCGTATTCTAACGATAAACACACACGCGGATCAACATCAGAGTAGACGTAGCGTCGTAGCGGGTGAAGGCTCCTCCTTCACGGAGAATCATCAAAGTTGGGGTAGAGTATCAGCGGGCGTAGACTTGATCTCCTCAACCAAACTTGAGTGTAGGGACGAGACCACCTATTCCTACCAACACCGTTGTCGTCGTAGTCATCCTCGGGTCCCAAACCTGCTCAACTCTATCAGTACGATTTGTACTGGCCATGGGCTCCCACCCTATGCTTTGCTTTGCTATGTGGTAAGTGGAATGCAAGGGTAGAGCAAAAAGCCTATATTGGGCTGTAGTTTCCTATGCAACTTATACATAAATATAGATATAATATAGTTCATCAAATTTTTAACCCATCTCATCCACACATCCATCCATCCCATCCACATCCACATCCACAACCACATCCACACATCTCACCACACTCTCTCGCTAGTCGGCAAGGAGGACTCCCACTCCTCCTTGCCTCAACGGCCTAAGCCGGAATCCAACCACACCCAGGGGGAGAGAAGAAAAAAGGAACTCCACTCACTAATCATGAGGGGGTGGAAACATAGGAATGTCCATGACCGTGGACACGGCTATACGTATAGATCGATCAACTCTGCAGAGCGTGTACACCTGGAACCACAAGATCACCATCATCGACGATGCCTCGTCTAGGATGATACTAAGCTGCCGCCTAACCGGCCTGATGCCACCCTACCACTCAGCTCTGGGGCACCCCGGAGATCCACTGGCACGCTGAGACTGTGAGACGTGGTACCGGATCCCTAAGGGTTCCACGATGCCTCAGGAGGGTGTGGGTCTCAGCACCCATACCTCCCTACACTATCACCTATCAACCTAGTAGTAATGGCAGGGGCCAGCTAGCCGTCAAGTTGTTTCCCGCCCATCAGGAACGAGTGGTGTGTACGAAGGGGTCCTATGAACCGGTTCTCAAGACATACCAGTCCTTAGGGGTGACTAGACAGGACATCTTCACCTTGGGGCCTGATGCCCCGTGCCTCGATGGTACCTCCTATTCCGAGGATTCGTCCCACAAAGACACTCCTCTCCGGAACCTTCTCACATCACATGTACCCGCCACAGGTACTCTCACATAGGGAGTGCCCAGATCACACTCCCCGGCAAGACTCATCCCCTGACTTGTCGTAGATCCTATCCAGTCGACACAACCCTCACCACACACCCAAGACACACGCCAAGATCTCTCCCATGTTATCCCCAGTTATTCCAGTTTACGGCACCATGTGCCTTAGCCACACACAAACATGTATGAGTAAAGAGTAAGTGTGTAGCAAGTATCATGAAGTAGGCGAGCATCTATCCTAGCAGCGGGTGTGCAGGAGAAAGGTTGCGTCAAGGTAATGGCTTATCAAGCAATCTACCATGCATCCTATCACAGTTCATTTGCATAAAGTAAAGTGCTAGCAGCTACATATTGCATGTCTAATAGGATTCTACGAGGTTGGGTGGGACGTGGCACCTGTTTATAGCATTCCATAGTCATCCACATCTGGTTGCTCCTCACATCTCCTCCTCCCAGTGGGTCTCCAGTCTATCCATCGTCACCACGATGCAACTACCTCGGTATAGCGACAAACAAGGCAAAAGAGCAATCAATCCCTAACCCAAAATACAGCACTCCCCAAAAGGCAACAAGATACAGAAGGAACCAGATAACTCCGAATAAACACTGAGAAGACTTAGCCCTCATGGAGAGTGTCCGATCCTCGGGCTCCAAACAAACAGAAGTGGTTGTTTGTTAAGCATAAGCTCGGATCGAGGCCTCGAAATAGCCAGTACGTCCCGGGTCAACCATGTCAACCTATATGGCTCCAAGAGAAGAGGCCTTGATCCTAACTCAACTTAAACAAACACCACGGCTTGTGGCCTCAAAATCCGAACGTCATAGAAATTGGCGGGGACCAGATGATCACAAGCAAGAGGGAAAGGGACATAGGAACAACAGGGTTTGGCCCTTATGGCCCCTAACCCGTAAGTCACAACTACTATATAGGATTCGAGTAAGAATGATTAACGCAAAATAAAGGATTTGTGACTTAGTTCCGAGGCTCTTTGGCTTACCCGTCACGGTAGCCGACGGTAGCAAAAGAGATCGGAACACGAACAATAGAGGAGCGGCTACAGGCCCTCTCGATCCGCACGACACAACAACATCGGGAGCCGAGAAAAGAATGGCACAGCAAGGAAAGAGAGGAGAGTTAGCTGGGCATGTCCATGTCGTGGTCTCAGTCACATCCTCGGTGAGGATGGTTATCCAACGGTCGATCGGGTCGACTCGCATGGGTCCGAGAACAGGACATAGAGCATAGCTTCGCTAACTAGGAAAGATGGTCCGGTCTTTGATCCAATCGTCATGGCCAAGACGGGATCGAATAGAACGGGCTAGCGGGGAAGAATAGAAGGTAGAAAGGAGAGAAAACGGTGGTCTACCCCTTCCAATGCACATGCCACGGCAAAAGGCGAGGCATCAGAGAGGAGCGACGCACGAGAGGTCACAGGTGCCTAAACCACTTGTAGGGTACCTCGACCACGGTGCACTAGATGCACTAAGGCATTCCTTGGAGTCAGCGGTGTGGTTGTCACCGCGAGATCCCTAGGAATGCTACGGTCTAATAGGTACAAGCATACAAGGAGGTTGAGCACGAAGGATCCGAAAGAGAAAAGGCGGGATTCACCTTCCTTTGATCCACTCGCCATTGCAATCGACGGGAACCAGAGGAATGGAATCAAAATAGAAAGAGCAATAAAAGAACACCGTTAAGAGTAAAAATCAAAGAAGGGGCTTGGGTCCCACGGCACCTCGATCTACATGACATGGTAATGGTCACTGATCGAAGGAGCAGAAACAGAAGGACTCGATCCACGCCTTACTGGATTAGCGAGAATCGAAGAAGTAATAGAAGAGGATGGTTCCGTACTCCCTCTCGACCTACCCGTCATGGCAAGGATGGTGGTCGAAAGAGAAAAAAGACAAGTGTCTCGCACGCCAAGTGATCCATGCCAACTCGTAGGGCACCTCGAACTCCGTGCAACTAATGCGGCAAAAGCTATCCCTCGGGTTCATAGTGATGCGGTTGTCATCACGAGAACCGGGGAATGCTTCGGTCTAGGGGGTGCAACATACGAGGTGGTTAGGAAAAGAGCAAAAGGAAAAGGAAACGAAGAGAGGTAGAGCTCGATGGCCATGGCGAGACAACTCGGTCACAAGCTATACCTAAACGAGTCGACGTCCATCGTCCCACGATAGTTGCCTCCTAGTTCGTCTCCCACCGGACTAGGTCATGAAGGGCTCATCGTGTACGGGTAATATCCGTATCGCTAAGTCCTTGATGATCATGTCCTAGGGTCGAATAGGGTTGCTACAATCCTAGTACTACGGGATCAACTGAAGCACAAAAGAGCGAGGGAACGAGTTACGCTCGGCATCACGATCACGGTGGGACGAACCCACGATCGAAACGTCTGAGCGAGGTACGATCCCTCGACCGGCTCGAAGGCGCGGCCCACAGTCAATATCGCACAAACACACAAGGAACAATCCAGTATCCACGACACAAAGCAATCAACTCGAGTGGCACATATCCATAGCACAAGATAGACTGGCGCGAAGGCACGGCACAGGCATAGATAGACATGATATAGATAAAGTGCAACATTCAGAATGAGAATGGAAATGCAGGAGCTTTGCCGACGTCGAGGATGGCGTCGGCGGGGTTCGATGGTTAGACCTTGGTGGGGAAGAAGGCGAGGACGGTAGGACTTCCGCGGGGCATCGCCGGAGGTGGTGGAAGGTTCTTGGCCAACCGGGCTTCGCCCTGGCCAGCTATAGCCATCTCGGGCTGGCTCTGGCCAGCTGCTGGCCGGCTGCAGCTAGCCGCGGCAGGCTACAGCTAGCCGGCAGTGGCTGTGGCTGGCCAGAGCAGGCCGGGACGCAGCAGCAGGTGGCTGGAAGGCTGCGGTGGCTTCAGCGACCTTCCTGCATGGTGTACAACTAGGACGATACGCGCGCTTCGCCGCGCGCGCAGTTGATCTACGCGCTGATGCTTGTGGCGTACTACTTGCTACTTGCGTGTTTCCTCTGGCCTACGCATGCGTCCATCCAAGGTTGTCTACATAATAATATATTTAACTGTCGTCTTACATAGTCATGAAACATGGCAACTTATATTTTAAAGGATACCAATTATGCATAATGTTAAGGTTAAAACATAAACATATCTTAGGACGGCAACTGCTAGAACTATTAAGCATCACTGGTAGTACCTTTTTATTTGTCCAATCCTTGGATCATCAATACAGGAACAACAGGATGGTAGGCCATGAGGTCATCATATGTAACACTGATTGCAGGCCAAATGCCACCGCTATTAGAGATTTTGAGCCACAACACTTCTAATCTTTACATCAACGATATGTCTGTTAATCTGCATTGAATGCGGATGTAATCTAAATGGTAGAGATGGAGAAAATGCCCTAAATATGGAAATAAGAAACAAATGTTGCTACACATAGATAACATGAGGGGTAGTGAATTTGGATGGTTCTGCGACCGTGATGCCCTGGTCCATTTTGCACAGATAATTGGCAGCAATTATGTTTAAAAGGGGATGAAGCAATTACCATCAAATATGCAACCTTCATGCCTCACGGTATTTGTCAACAAATAGAAGGAATTCACCTGCAGATTTGATGGACCAAATATGCAACCTTCATGCCTCACGGTAATTGCCAACAAATAGAAGGAACTCCCCTGCAGATTTGATGGACCTGATGAACTATTTCCCATGGACGACATTGGGTACTCCGCCATTGAGTTTGCGAGTCCTGAGAGCCATTGCCCATTGATGACATTGGGTACTCCGCCACTGAGTTTGCAAGTCCTGAGAGCCATTGCCCATTGATGACATTGGGTACTCCGCCATTGAGTTTGGGACTGGGGCAGATTAATGTAATAAGTAAAATAAATAACTATTGCATAATATAACAAATACTGTTCATTGAACATCATCTAATGAAGGCAAACCATGAAGATATAGTGGTCTCCAAAATAAGTAGTCAAAACTAAGTTAGGCTTAGAAGAGCACATTGTGCTAAAGCATGAAACTCATTAAGTCAACTGAAGCAATGCACACATAGGCAGAGATTAGTTAGCATAATACCGTAGACACCTACTTGAGCAAAGATAAATTATTGTAAGCACGCAACATACCACACCTGCTACTTGAAGGCAAAACTACTGCTTACACTTTCGCATAAATGTAATAGAAGATTGGGTAGCATAATAATATATCATCTAAAATTAGAGAAATTGTAACACACGAAAGTCACAGGCCTAGAAAAATATCTAAGGCACAAGCTTGATACCATGTAATCAACCATCAAGTTCGCTGAATAGAACATGTGGTTCTAGTTCAGTTCCATTGTTCGGTTGACATGTTGCGTAGCAAGGAGGCAGTGGTGACGATCGAGTGCAAATCATACCTGTAGTGAGAGAGTGTCGGGTGAAGCAATAAGGTTGGCGTATATTGCTAGCACCTACCAGTGGCAGCTTCCATGGGCCGGCTACAACTATGGCTGCAAAGGTTCGGCTTCAGATTGGATGCATTCTGGACATACATACTCAAGGCACTGCATCAAAGATATTTGTATGTTTTGAACTGCGACAAAATATTTAGAGCCTAAGTATGTATTCATTTCATTATGCAGAGAATATGTCATAGAAGTGATAAAAAATCATAATCAAAGAAAATGTTTCCGTAGACACTATCATGAAAAGAGGAAGATTAAAACAAAACATGGCACCTTACAAAACCTATGAGCATAGTGGTAAATTATGGCTCTGAAAATCATAACATAACATCTTTTTAGAAGAATAATTCTTAACATACGAGAAATAACCAAGTAGGAAAACAAATTTGCAAATTCCAATAGCAGGTTAGGTTGGTTGCATAGTAAATTTAAAACTATTGTGGCAACACAGTATCACAACAATGCCGGACAGCATTTGTGAAGCTGCAGATCGAATCATTTGATAAAGAGTGAATTGGATTAAGCCTTATGCATTGTCTACATATCTAATGATAATCCTCTTCACAGACCCTAACATGCATGCATCACATTTTGGTTTGTTTCACAAAGCATGACATAAATAAACAACCGTATAAGCAAAACCTCAATTTCCCCATCATAAGGTTGGAAAGAAGCGTTAGGTGCTTATTGTTATCCATATTTAGAATTAAACAGCCAAGTACTAACAGTGAACAACTTTCGCTAAGTTTAGAAAAACACGACGAAATCTGCCAGTAGGGAGAAATAACCATAAAGTTTGGAGAGAAGATGTGCAATCAATAGCAGCCTCGAGCATAAAAATTAAACTGAAACAAATGAGATTCATAGTTCCAGTTTAGCAAGAGGCATGGGGAGAGAGGAAGAACCAGAACCTTATGATTGTCTGGCTCTGACGAAATGGAGGTGTGTCTACAAAACCTTTTGGGAGTCGCCTTTTTCACTTCAGATTTTGAGGAAACCATTTCCTGGCCGTGAACCAACTCTAAAATTAGTGAAGTGGCTAGGAAGTGGCAGAGCTTCATGTGTCTGTGTGTGGGGATGGGAGGCATTAGTGTACTATAAGGAGCAGCACATCAAAAATTGCGTAAGAAATATAGAAAAACAACTAAATCAGCAGCAAACTTATACATAGATTAATAGAGCTATATGTTACATAATCAGAACTATTAAAAAGCTAAATAATGTTAAGACAGGGAGCTAACCGTGCAAGGGAATGTAGGCTTGATTATCTGCATGATTGAAAGAAAACAAAACAGGGTTTTTTTCCCCTTGTTTTCAATGTCAACCAGCAATGCTGAAGGTTCAGTTACAACCAAATACAATGACAGCCTGTAGACCAAATCCATGATGGCCTGAAGCAGGAAGAAGAGGGATCCATTAGGACCAACGGCAGCATAAAAGAACTGACGAAGGAGAGTAGATCATTAACAAAGTAAGATAATTTGGGAATGGGCAGACAGGAGGAGGCTCGCACGGACATGGGCAGTACCTGTGGAGGAAACGTGGAGCAGAGGTAAGCAGACAATCGGTAACCGCAGAGGAACGCTAATGGACGGACTCGGACAACGAAACCCTAGATGTACGGCAAGGAAGGTAATACCCGCAGCTGAAGCAGGCAGGACGGGGAGCGCAGCAGAGGAGGAAGAAGAGGGTCTCAACAGACGCTGTAGGGAACCGCGACGGATAGATGACGAAGCGCTGGCGAAGGTGGAAGCAACGGGGTTGGTCCCGTTGTTCCCGGAACGGCCGGAGGAACTTGGAGCGAGGCTTGTAGGGAGGATTGCAAAATTTTCTTTTTTTTCTTTTTTGAGTTGAGCAATTTTTTAATACTGACTAATAATAAATGGAGTACGTCAACAAATGTTCCATTAAGAAAAAGAACCAGAGCGCACAGGAAAGCAATAGGTGACCCTAGATGAAGGCTCGAAGGTAGGGTACTCTAACGAAATCATTAATTTAGTGAACAATTTTGTCCGATAAAGAACTATGTAAGCATGAAACGACGAAATCAAAGTGAACAATTTCGTCCGATAATGAACTATGTAGGCATAAAGCAACGGAATAAAAACAATATAGACAAAAATTAAATAAAACGGAAAGGGGAAAACAAAAGCACACGAACCTGGTCGGCAATGGCGTCAAGGTCGTTCGCACAGAGGCCACGGTACCAAGAACAGCAACCTTACACAGCAACCGGTGGTACCTGCCCAGTAACCATGAAAAAGAGGTTATCCCCTTTCGTAAAGGCAGATCTGGGTAACTGAACGTTCACGGAATCCAAATTGACGATGTGAGCACCTGATTTGAGATAGTTTGGGACCAACCGGAGCAGAAGATGAACGGGGACTGGACGATAGAAGTGTCGTGGGAGATCCTAGACAGCAAGGAAGAAGGCAGCACAGGTGAAGCAAGAATAGCACATTGCAATGAGGAACGGACAGAACATAGAAGAAGGAGCCTTAACCGGAGCAAGAACGAATGTGCCACGGAACACCGAGGAAACGCCGCCGGACACCGAGGAAACTCCGCCGGCGCCGAAGACGGCAGCAAGGACAGTCGCCCTCCCTCGATGACGCCTGAAACCCTAGGAGGGAAGGACGAAATGAGCACAGTTGAATGAACAGAAACAGCACAATGCGAGAAGAACCAGATAGAAGATGAAAGGAGAAAGCTTACCCAGGGGCAGTACCGATGACCGACGCAACACGGAGAGGCCGCCGGCGACTTGGGGAAGCACAGCAAGCAACAGCAAACCTGTTCCTGCGGCGGCGCGTGCGAGCAGAGGAAGGAGGCGGCCGAATGCGGCGGATAAGGATGGGAATGTAACCCCCCAGTGTGGCGGTGCGCTTGTGTAGTCCTTTTTTTTTATTTTGTCACCTCAGGACCGACACCCGGCTCACAGGAAAGGTGGAGAAAGGGCCAAGCAACGACAGCCACACAAAATATTGCTCCCACACTGAAGACCGCAATGCGTATGGAAACCAGCAAGGGTAACGCGTCAGCATAGAATTGGTTCGTAGAGCCCATGGATAGCTAGGAACGCAGGGAAACTTTCCGCGATTAGGACGTAGATATGCGGCACAAAGGCCGGTGTCAGGCCTGGATCACGAAGGACCGATGGCAAGAAGAAAAGGGGCTTGGCTGCTGGAGGTTGACCGGTGCATGGAGGACGTCGCGGCGTGCTCGGCTGCTGCTTCTGCTGCTCGCCGTGGGTGGTGGCAAACGCACGGCGTTCGCGGCCGCCGCGGTGCCGCTGGTGCAGGTGCTCGGAGTCCACGTGGTGCACGGCCAGGATGGTGTCGACGCGGTGCTGGTGCTGCAGGACGGCGTTCGGCGTCGAGGCGAGGCGAGGCGGCGTCGCGTCGCCGCGGGCCGGAGCACGGCGACGGGCTTCGGTGTATGTTGGTGCGGCGCCGGGGGCGGCATGGCACAGGGAGCAGCTCGGCGGAGCACGGTGGTGCAGAGCGCAGCCCGAGGCGGCCCAACGCCGCATCGTGGCGGCGCGTTATCGGCGTAAGCGTGAGCGGGCCAACGCGGGCGTGCCCAAGCGTGCCGCGCGCGCTGGGATCGGGCGGCGCAGCAGGCGGCGGCCGACGTGGCGGTGTCGTCGGCAGCGGACATGGCGAGACGGTGGCGGTTACGGTGGCCGCCGACGCTGGTTGGGACATGGCCGTGCCGCGAAGGCAAGCGCGCGGCGATGGCGGCGTCGAGGCGCAGCGCGGAGGTGGTGCGCGTATTAAAACGCCGATTGAGCTCGACGCTGGCGGCGCTGGCAAGAAACTTGGGCGCCCGCGGGCCGCGGCCAGCGCGTGGGCGGCGAGCGGGCCGGGTGCAAAGTGGAGCTCCAGGCTGCGCAGCAAGACGCGAGGTGGCTCTGGCAGCCGCGCGGCGCCTAGGTGGCGGGAGGAGGAAGGAAGAAGAGCGGGCGCGGAGCCGGGAAAGAGAGGAGCGTAGAGAGTGGCGGCGGTGCTTCTTATACGTCGTGGAGACTAGGGCTTCAGGGCATGGACGGTGTCGATCCTCGGCATCCGTACCCTCAGACGCGTGGAGCACATCCACGACACGGACGCCGAGGGCGCTGGGCGCCGCTTCGTCTCCTAGTGGGCGGCGGCCTTCCAGGGGGCATGTCCGCCCCTAGGGTTCTGGAGGGGGCGCCGTGGGCAGCGAAGCCGGGCTGGGCGCGCCAAGGCCGGGCCGTGTAGGAGTGGCGCGGGCCTGGCTAGGCCGTGGTGCTGCGCGGGCCAAAAAGGGGAGGGACGAGCGGGCTGCCTGGGGGAAGCAAGCAGGCCGGCAAGAGGGAATGGGGAGGAGGGAGTGAGGGTTTCGGCCCAAGAGAGGAAGAGGAACTTTTCTATTATTCCAAGGATCTTTTGGAATAAAATCTAAGAGGGAGTTTAGGAGAAATTTAGAGAGAGGGTTTGGATAAAAAGGAATTTCTCCTTTTTCCACCTTAGAGATATGTCCTTTACATTTTGCCAAGGAATTTGGAGGAGGATTCAAAGGGGAAATTGACTTCAGAGAGATTTTGCTATGGATTTGTGTATGCCAAACTCCAAATGAACGTAGGACCGAAACCGACTCGAGAACACAAGCATTCTCCTACAAGCAATTCTATATGAATGCAACGTTTCACTAGCAAACTTCTTCCATGTTTGACCGAGGTTTGACCTAGAAACTACATGCATCACACCTTACAAGAAAAGTTTTAAAAAGTTCCGATTTTTGGTGTTTGGTAACTGGGGATGTTACACTAGGGTTTAACCCCTTTTGGTTTATTTCTCTTAACAACTAGTGTACAAACCCTTTACTATTTTTCGTTGAGTTTTTTTAGCAGTAAAACAAGGTTTACTAAACATCATCATTTCATGTGAGCCAACATCATGAAATGCACAAATAAGAATGAAGGGTGCTTATGGTCATAAGATGCATATGAAATGCGCTTTCTTAACACGGCGAGCTACTCACTATTTTTAGTGTGAAAAATATTTCAATTTAATAAATCAGGTCGAGCTCAAGGTAGAGAAGATTATTTCGGGCTTGCATCTCACCATCTAGGCCGGCCCTATCCACTAATTGTTGTGGACCAGGCTCCAAGAATGCTCAGGTCATCTAGTTCATGCCATTATGAACATCATCATCCGCAAAGAAAAAACTAAAATAATTTTCATATTATACAATTCTAAAATCAATTTCATATTATATGAAAATCGATTCCATACCTTGCTTGGGCTAGCCACTGAGGAGGAAAGGAGGTGGAGGGGGGGGGATCGGGATTTGGTGCCCTTTACTTTTGAGTACTAGTGTGATTGGTTTGAGCACTATTGCAAAAACGATTGGTAGCAATGTCCTCTAGAAATAGTGGCCAAATAAGCTGCTCCTACAAATCTACAAATTAAACCCTACCAAACACCAGGTTGCTTCCGGAAGTTTTTTTTTTTGTGTTTTTTTTTTTTTTTTTGGCTCACCACCTAAAATGTAGATATGATTCCTGATTAGGTAGCCTTGAAAAGATGCTTTAGTACCGGCTACTAAGCAACAAGATATTATAAAGGACCCTATTTTTTTTATATGTAAAAGTATGTATCAATTATCTTAGCTTTCATTTGTTCACCTTTTCCCTTGGCGGACGTCATCATTTCTTTTGTGCCACATACAAATTTCTTTTTTTTTTTTTAGATGCAAGACGCACGAGACCCATCTATCAATGCATTTTTGTTGAGATGCCACGAAAGTTCTATTGTGGTTTGGGTGGGTGGGGGGTGATGATTGATACTTTTTTTTTTTTTTTGCAAGCGAAATGATAAATGCATATGACAATGGCTCAAATTAAAGCTTATCCTTTGCTCGTTTGTTAGCCGATGGCAGGGTTGGTGCAATTGCGCTTGCACATTTTCTTGCACTAAGGATTTGGTGACAAGGAATTATTAGATTGCTATACAGGCTGCAATTGCGCTTGCAGTTGCATGGTTCAGATGTCTTCACATTTCGTGGGCGCGAAGGAGAACTTCTGGTTGCTCACATCAAACAGCACGTGCATGTTCTGCTGCTGGACGTTGCCGATGATGGACACGCCGAAGTCATCCGGCGACGTGCCCACAGCCAGGCACATCAACCCGGCTCTCGGCTCCTGGAAGTAGTTATCCCTCGGCAGCACCATCGCCGCGCCGCCGTCGAAGTGCAGCACAAGCGGCGGCGTCTTCACGGCCCCCATCGCCACGCCGCTCGGCAGCGCGAAGCACAGCTCGTAGTCATATTCCTCTTCCGTCCCGTTCGCCACCGGGAGCCTCACCGTCTCCACCACGGCCTTCTTCACGGCTTGGAACGCCTCATCCACGAGGTACGACATCGTGCTGCCCGAGTCGACGATCGTGCCGCCGCCTCCGCCGTCCGGGTTTATCGCTAGGCTCGTCGCCGGCACGTCCAGCCGTTTCCTTCCAAGCGACAGCCCTACCAGTGGCACGTAGTAGTAGGCCGTCTCGATTACCGGGTTCCTCAGTATGGAAGTGGTCTGGATCGGCCCCGTCGTCTTGTACCTCTGCAGGTCGGCCATTGCACCGAACAGCAGCGGGCTGGTCTTGCGCTCGGCGAACGGAGTGAGGCAGTAGGAGAACCTTGGCACGGACAGCTGCGACACGAGAGACATGATCCCCGGACTCAGGCCCATGAGGCCGGAGGCGCCGACGAGGTCCCCCGCCGAGAGCGCGCCGCAGCCGAAGCCGAGCGGGAGGGAGACCTTGCTGCTGTTCACGCCCAAGGTGAAGGTCTCGGACGCGAGGACGCCGTCGGCATCGGCGCTGCCGTAGAGCTCGTCGTACATGCACCGGTTCCCGGTGCAGCTCTTGTAGTTGAACTGGCCTTCCTGGCACAACCTGTCGCGGCAGGGTAGGTAGGCGAAGGAGGAGGACTTCCGGGGATCGTAGAGCGGCAGCTCGCCCCGCTGCCGCCTCGGCGTGCGGCGGGACAGCGTGCACTGCGTCCAGATGAGGTCGCTGCCGGTGTCGACGATGAGAGTGCGCGGCTGCGGCGGCGTGCCGATGCCCACGGTCAGCGAGTGGCCCTGGTCGCTGAGCGGGGCGACGGGCACGTCGGCGGCCGAGAGGTTTCCATTTCCCCCCCTCTCTGCCGACGGCGCGTGCGAGCCGGGCATTGATCATCGCCGCCCGGGCCTTGCTGGCGCGGGCGGCATGGACAATGACGTCGTGCGGAGAGAGCAAGCTGCCAGCGTAGGGGTAGTTGAGGTCAGCTCGGAAGTCGGTCGGCAAGCCGTGGACGGCGGTGACGGCAACGGTGAGGCACAGAACGGGGAGGACGACGATCATATGCATGTGGCCGGCGGCGGGTGCCATGCCTGCCTTGGAAGCTAGGACGGGCGCGGCGCGGGCACTTAGCATGAGTAGTGCTTTAGCTTTTGGCTTTAGTGAGGTTTATATGAAATTGTCACGGTGGTTGGGTCGTGGCCATCGTCTTGGCATGCGCATGATGGTGCAAGAAATTGTTGTCGATTCATTGAGTGTAGGTACACGGTGCGTTTCGCCGTGGAAAGCGACTGCTTGCTTTGCATTAGTGGTGCCTGAAGAGCCGCACAATGCAGCCGGCCGGTAGTAGCAGCATCTTGGCACACTAGCTAAGTATACTAGCTAGTGCTAGTGGCCAAGAGCAAGGGATTACCGTTGTTCGGCCTCATGAAACGAATGGTGGTAGACTTGCGCTTACATTGGGACCCCGCCGATCCTTTGCCCTAGCTAGTGAAATTCTCATGTACTTTGACATTACAAATCTATAATGGCATATAGATACAATCTTCTTCTAGTGAAGTGAGATCTATTGTAAAATGCCTCAATGTATGCAGGCGGCACGTCTAACTTGCCCGTCATAGAAAAAAGATCGAGGCCCAAATAGGCCCAGACGAGGCCCGATAGGTGTGCAAATATAAATCGGTAACTTCATGGTTTAACTTCATCCTCCTCCCCCTCTCTCTGATTCCTCCGACGGCGCGTCGGCAGGCTCTCCTTCCTCAGCTCTAACTCTCTTCTCTCCTTCCTTAGTTCCTCTCACCTCCAGACGACGCAGCGATGAGCGAGGCCGGCGCGGATTCGCGGGGCGGCGGCAGCACGACCTCGCAGGGCCTGTGCGATGGCGCAGAGTTGCGGGGCCCATGCGTCGGCATGGTGCGAGAAGTCATGGGGCCGCGCGTCGGTGGCGGGCTCCCTTGGCACGGGCGGTGCGAAGGCCTCCTCGGCATGGTGGCGTGCTCCCTCGGCGGGGGGCGGGCTCCCTCGATGCACGTGGTGACCTCCCTCGACACGACAATGGATCCGGCGGCCGTGGTCCGTATCCGCCTCCTCATGCCGGATCCGGCAGCCATGGCCTAGATCCACACTCCTGCCTTAACCGCCAAGGTCCTCCATGCGTCGACGAGTTGGATCCCGGGCGTTGGGGGGCTAGACCGGTGGATCCGCAGTGCACGGGGTCCGGCAATGATGTAAGCACCGGCGAATAGCTGTGACGACAGCGCCCTATGAATGGGCTCCGCATATCCGAGGATGGGCTTGCTGGGCCTATCCATTGGTTTTTCTTTTTTTTTAAATTAATTTACCGTGGCGGTTTTCTTAATTGGTGATTAACCGTGACCTATGGCTGATGCCGGTCAAGAAAACTACCACGGTAAATGCAAAATGACCGTCACCGTAAATGTCTATGTACTAATGTTAGTTCATTTGATTCGGACAGGCCCCAAGATTAATTATTTATTGTACTAGCATTTATTATTGTTCTTAAAATTAATTTGATTTAAAATTGGACCAAGCCTGATTAAATCCTACATAATATATAGCTCTTTATTATTGGTACGAGCACCGTGGAAGAGAGAATGTCTTGTCTCATCCCACAGACATTGTTTTTTCTAGTACTCAATTTAAAGAAAACACCGCCGTCAACGGGAACATAAGCAGATTGAGCATTGGGCTGTTGGCACTTCACTCGCGACAAGCGTCCCATACAGATTTTTTTCTAGTAGGAGTACCAATTAAAGAAATACCGCCGCCAACGGGAACATCAACAGATTTCGAGTGTTGTGGCACTGGCACTTCACTCACGGCAAGGGTGTGCGGACATCATAACTTGCCCTGCGGTCCATGGCGAGCTTCATGTACGCGAATGCGACAACCAGATCGGATTCACTTGAACCACAGTGTGCCGTGTGCGTTAAATTTATTAGTAGTATCTTTTTTTTGTTATTAGGGTTTCAATTTGTTGCGAGCCGTGGAAGTGAGCCGTTGTTAGACGGTTTGGTCTTGTGCAATACTCGGGCAATTTCTATAATGTTTCCGGTGCTAATTAAAGCCCAGGCGACTAAAGCAACGGCCCCAAGAAAATGTTTGGGTTGTCACATTCTGCCAGTAGCAATCGTGCTTTATATTTGTTCTAAAAAAATCGTGCTTTATATTGTTTCAATTTTTTAAAAGGGTCCTTTTGACCTCCACTTTAATTTTTCCGTGGGCGGGTGACAACCTCCATGCGCCACCCTGACATAATATCAATTTCATGGTTTATGCTGCACCCTTAGGCCTTGTTTGGCTGCACGTAAATACACATCAATCTATATGGTTTAAAAGAAATTTGAGTGTATTTTTTTGACAGAGGTAAACCCAACTTTTATAGAAAGCCAACAAGATTTTACGGTATCAACCAGCACTACAACAGAAGCAAAAACAAAAACAAAAGACTCACCAACAAAGTATTAGAGCCGACCTCACTCAAACTTCATCACCTTCCAACTGAACCAGAGCCTAACAGCTAGACTTTCACAACACCCCTTCAACCTCCAAGTTACTTGTGCGCCTCTAAAAGTCTTCAAGCCAAGTCTTCATCCAAGTATGTAGCATCCTTTTCCTTCAAGAGATTCGCCATTTCTGCAGAAATTTGAGAATTTTGCAAAGAACTTCATTAGATAATCTCAGGAATTTCTTCTCAATTGCTATTTTATTTCTAACCCCCCATAAACCCTATAGAACTATGATCAGGGTAAAGAACTTAAAATGATTCCCAAACCGTATGAATTGAGGTATATTTAGGTGCAGTTAAACAAGACCTCATTATTTTTAGCCCCGCACCATCTCTGAGTGAAGGTGTGCCCGATTGCATAATGTAGACCTTGACTATGGATACTGGTGGGGCCGCCTCGCCGACTGCCTCCAGCGAGGGTAACTTTGATTTTTAGGCCCTCCACAATAGACGAGTGGTGCCATAAAAAATATATCCTTTAAACAGTCATCGAGTACTTAAATGTTGCAGTGTACAGAGTAAAGAGGAACCAGAGTTATCTCTAGCTTGTATGCTGACTCAAACAGTACATGTGTCAAATAAAATAGTATTTGTACTAGCTCAAATAGGTTGTGTCATGCATGTACAAAGATCAATCAATAGTTTTTTTTTTTATCAAGAAAGCACCAGAGCAACTATTTGCTCTGCTCCCACCTTTTCTGGCACCACTAGAAGTTAGCATCTCCTCCTGCAGTGTATTGAGTGCTGCTCAAACTTTCTCTTTGAACGGATTCATATCCTAGTTCAAGCAACCAAACACAGGATGCCTACATCGCAGGAGCCGGGACAGGTAGCCATATGTGATGAACCACAAACAGGCCTTCTAGATCGAGATTACCAAAATGTGGCACACTAAATGTTCTGCTACATAATTGGGGATAACACAACACTGCAATCTCAGTGCATTGCAATGGCTACTCTACGTGTGACGCTAATGCAGCTACAGCAACGGACTAGCACGCAGCGAACTTATTGAAGGCTAAAGAAGCATGCAAGACCTGGCATGAGAAGGAAATAAAGCTATATAATGTCGCACGGAGCTGGAACGAACGACAGGGCGCTATTGGCGATGTCGTAGAGCAGGTGCAGGTTCTGCTGCTGGTAGTTCCCGATGATGGTGCCGACACCGGTGGGCGCCATGGCCAGGCACAGGTACCCCGTGGTGCTCGCGATTAGCATGTAGTTCTCCGGCGGCAGCGTCATGTTGGCGCCGTCCAAGTGGAACACGAAGTCGGGCACCGTCACCGTCACGTTCGGTGGCGGCGGCCACTGGAAGCACGTGTCCAGGCCTATGTCCGTGTCGTTCATCGCCGGCAGCCGGATGGCCGACACCAGCCCGCGCCGCACGGCCTCGTAGGCGTCCTGCTGCAGCCACGTGATGGACGTGCCGGAGTCGATGATGACGCCGCCCGAGCCGTCGTCGTTGATGGCGAACACCAGCGGGTCGATGGGCAGGCGCTTGGTCCCCAGGCTGATGCCCTTGACCGACAGGAAGTACATGCTCGGCAGCGCCGGGTTGATGACGAACGGCGTGGACTGCACCGGCGACCCGGAGCTGGTGTTGGTGCTGTTGAGGTTGGCGAACACGCCGAAGTAGAGCCTGCTCGGCGTCGGCGAGAGGTACGACGTGAGGCAGTAGGAGAACCTGGACGGCCCGAGCTGGCTCACCAGCGACAGCGGGCCACGGCCGAAGCCGACCATGCCGGAGCTGTTGGCGAGGTCGCCGGCGTTGAGACTGCCACACCCGAACGCGATGTTAGGAGCCCTGACCTTGGTCGAGTTGGCCGCGCCGGCGCCGAACGTGAACGTCTCGTTGGCGAGGACGCCGGCGGTGGACGCGGTGTCGCCGTAGTAGTACTGGTACACGCACATCTTCCTGAAGCAGGAGGGGCTGGAGAGCGCGCCGCACCGCGACGACCGGCACGGCAGCGCGCGGTACGAGGCGGACCTCTTCACGTCGAAGTAGGGCGTGGGCTGGTCGGCGCAGAGCAGGCAGGGCGCGCACTGCGTCCAGATGAGGTCGCTCCCGGTGTCCATGATGGCCGTGTAGTACATCGGCGGCGTGCCGATGGCCAGGTCCACCAGGTATTCACCGATGCTGGGTATCACGAGGACGCGCGCCGCCGTGATCGGGTCCAGCACGGGCGCCGACACGGCGGCAGACTGCAGCGCGGCCACGCGGACCTTGCTCCGGGCAATGGCGCGGTTGAGGAGCTGCAGCTTGGTGTAGGACGTGCCCACGTCGACGTGGGTCAGCTTGAGCTCGAATCCGACGTTGTCGTTGCAGTGAGCAACTTGCAACGAAAAGGTAGGCAGGAGTAAGATGAGCAGAAGCACAAGGCTTGCCATTTTGGAGCAGTAGCGAGTGCCACACTCTAACTAGTCGTCACCACTCGCGGAGGTGTGACTTGTGAGCAAGGAGTGTATGTATACTACATCTTGGTATAGTGTGAAGCATGGCATCAGAGATTACAGGGTTTTGCAGAGTGTGCTAAAAAAATCCTGCTCGATTAACTAAGCAGTGTACTGCAGGAAGATTGGAATTGGAATGTACAGGCAGATGTCTCGGATAAGCGTAATAAGGAAGTAAATATGGCTAGATGGGTTGATTGGCCATATGGACAATGGCGTAAACTACTCGAGCATAGAGGAGGCTATTGATGGATTTCAGTGTCAAGTGAATTTTGGACACGGAGCCAAGGTGGAAACTTGCGCAGATGCAGGGAGGACAGGGAGTTCATTCGAAATACGTTAATTTTTGGTTTTCAGCTCCGGCGGATCAACGCAGGCTCGTCAAGTTTAGAGATCTGTGATTCGAGACACTCGATACCCTGTCAAATGGAGAGGGGACACAAACTGTGGTCAGTGTATGCAGCATGCTGATAGCAGAAAGTGTTCTTGTTTGATCGAAGAAACTCAAGCTTATAGAGTTCATTGCCTGCCGTGTGGCTTTGGGTATGGTTCAGCTAGGATTAGTTTTTTAGCAAGGTTTAAAAATTAGCTGTGATTAACCTCGCTAGCAACATATTAGACTTTTTTGATAAACTAGAGCTAAAAATTCACTGGCTTACCATTAGTCCTATGCATCAAGCATGCCCTGTTATTCTATTTTAATCGTAGGACCATTTTGTCTGCCCTGACCTTCATTTTACAAACTTCGCAGGGAGAAACAAAACCGGCTTCAGTTTCAAGCCGCTTGATTCAAAAAATAAAATAAATTACCGCTTGATCTGTAAATATATTTTTAGCATATCTATTTGTAATGTTTTTTCTGCTAATTCAGTACTGCAAATACATTCACTCATACAAACACACTCAACCCTATAAATCCATGTATGCAACCTATTTCTGTGAGCACATTTAATTTGAAAGACCTAGTTAGTAGATCTCGAGTTAACGAATGATGAATCTGTCACTTATCACTAAAAGAATAGTATCATTAGAGCACCTGCGTAGTAAATAAAGGCAAGAATTTCAAGTCAGTTGGACATGTTACACTACAAACCCATCCAGCTGAGATACCCTCACTTCTTTCTTTTATTTGTAACTTAAAGTAGTTTGAATTATATCCTTTTTATTTAGTTTGGAGTTACCACTACTTAAACCATTAGCAGTTCGGGCCTTCCGAATATTTAGTTCAAGTGGTAGAGAAGATTTTGATACCTGTTTACAATATGCTTGTAATACTATAATCAATATATGCGCCCTTGGGATGTTAACTAGTTCAAGTGGTAGACAAGATTTTGACACCTGTTTCCAGCACCATCTGTTCGCGTAGAACTAACATACCATTTGCTTATAATAATAGCCCATTGGTAGGACAACCACTTGAGTGATATGCAAGGCAAGTCTGCTTGCATATCAAGGTACCAAAGCATGCAGGTTTGAATGGATCCGAAGGGTAAGAACAAAGCTTACTCTCGTCGGGAGAAACATAATACTATATACTACTATATAATAAACGACCATTTCGTTGACCTCAGTGCTAGTAGGATGGCTGTAACTTTGGCCGTGATGGAGACGTTGGCTCATCCTTCCGAGAAATAGGATACATTCGGTTGATAGAGAACTCTCAATGTGGTAGCTAGTGCTTAGCTTTGCTGTTATAGTTGGGTTCTTTATGCGAATCAGAACAAGTGTAAACGTAAAGCACACAATCTAAAATTACAAATGTACAAGAGAAAATTCTCACATTGTCATTCAAACTTATAAGTTATCATCTAAATTATAGGTTCCCTTCACGGCCATCAGCTCAGTATTTTTTTTTTTTTGTTCCCTTCACTACCATTAGCGTTCATAGCAGCTACAACACTCTTAGATGGGATGGAAAAAGACAAGTTTACCCCTTAGGTGGTATTCGAATGACAGTCTAAAAATTATGGAATGTGTTTGTGCTAATATGGAGCCCACAAGCTAAGAAAACAACATAAGCATCCAAATTTCACCACTGCTCACTAACCAGTAGGCATGCAAGAACGCATCAACCCTCAAGCTCAGGTTCTCTTGCCCTCTTTGAGTCATGACCACCACGCATTCTTATTATTAGGTCCAATAGGTGACAAGTGAGGCAGCGCAGCGAAGTGTGGTCCCACTCTGTTACTGTAACATCTCAACCCGTTAAAAGCTTTTAGTAGTTATGAAATTACAAATTATAGTCCATATATCACGTGGAGAGTTAGTGGTGGTAGGTTGGTGGTAGGTTTAATATCACCCTAAAGTTTAGGAGGGTGAGAGTTAGCTTATATTCGTTGTCATTTCAAATGTAGCATCTCTTTGGGTTAACTCTTTTACACGAAGCGAGGACAAAAGTGTAAATGAGGTGCTACGCGCGTAGGCAAGTCCGTTGCACATGCAGAGTTGGGCCATACAAATGGTTTTTTTGATGGGGGGCATTACAGATGGTATCAAAATATTAACCCTTGCTACATATGCCTATAGAGAGTTTGTTACCACCGACTCATGAGGCACATGAGGAGTTGTTGGCGATGGGTTTATTACCACTTGGAACCATCTATTCCACGTACAGAGCTAGGTCATATAAGCAGGGACAGGGGAAAACTAGTAAAACAATTAACAACGTGAGTCCCTTCTAGTGCCATTATGTTAACGCAACGGTAATAAAGAGTCAAATAATGTAATGAAAAAGTAAACTATGGCTGTCCATCTAACGGTGATGGCAGTGAAGGGAACCTATAATTTTGGATGGCAATAAAGGAATAGTTATAAGTTTGATGAGTGGCAATGAGGAAATTCTCTCAAATAGTTTTATGTGGATATAGGGATGAAAACGGATCGGATTGGTACGGATAATGTCTTCTCCATACTCTAATCCATCTTTTTAGGTTGGATTCGGAGCGGAGCGGATATTATATGGATTTGGATGCAAATATGGATTATTTAGGATGTCGAAAATGGTATGGATTTGGACCGGTGACGAAGCGGAAGCGGACTTTTTAAGTCGGATAATTTGTCGTTACATGTTGTTTTTTATCATGAGAGTCGCTCGATTTGTACTCAAAAAATTAATTCAAGTTCTCAGCTTGGATTTAAGAATATAAAACATGCATGTAAAAGAAATGAATATTCTGAATTTAGAAAAACTTTGACATTCACTCTTTATCATGTACTAGTCCAATAGTCCTCTTTGGTAGACGATAATTCCTCAATCTTTGTAACACCTGTGTTTTTGCATCATTTTAAAAATCACTAAAAATTTGAACTTTTTATAATTTACAACAAATTAAAACTTGATTAGTTTATTTTCCCGCAAAACCATGTTTAAAAATCTTTCTCAAAACCCTTGCATTAAAATTCACCATATGCATCGCATGCTTGATTGTTTGGTTTGTGTGAATGATTGATTGCCTTGAATGATTGGATGAATGCTTGCTTGGGTGTTTGTTTGCTCTCTAGAATTTATTTTGGCACCGAATATTATCTCTCGATCCCTTCCTAAAATTCCCTCCAACTAATATCCCCCTTGACCTCCTCTCAAATTCCTTGCCATCCTTTCCAAATAAAATTCCTTGATCATTCCCTTGAAAACTACCCTTGACCTTTCCTTGAAATGCTCCCAAACTTTCCAAGTTCCCATTCTCCAATTAAATCCTAATTCAAATTGTGCCTTAGTTATTTTCTGGAAATTGAAAGGGAATTCGTAAATGGGAAAATGATCTCGAGCTCCTCCTCTCCCTCTTTCTTCCTCTCTCCTACTGCCTCTGCCGGGCATGCCACCGGGAGGCGCCACCCTTGCCCTGCCTAGCTCGCTGACGCCACGAACTGGAGCCGAGCGCCGGCGCTCCTTCCCTGCCCGACGAGCTCCCTCCATTTCTTCCTCCTCCTTCCCTCTCTCTTCCTTTCTCCTCTTTCCTTTCTGCCTTTCCGTCTGAGAAGGACGAGCAGGAGAACAGACGACGGGCGGGTGAAACGACGATGACGACATCCTCCACTCACACCGGGCAGCCAGTCAGGGGGCGCCACCTCGCTCCATGGGCCCCGCAAGGCAGCAGCAACAGCCGCTCCACTCCCTTCCCCTTTTCTCCCATGAGCATGGCTCACGTGGAATAAAGGCACAAAGGCCAGCAGTCCACCGATCGGCACATGGTCCATGAGCACAGTAGCAGTAGCTGACCACGCCTGCCCTGACCCACGCGTCAGCCAGCCGATAAATGCTACGCGTACCCGAGCAGTGTACACAGGAGAGTGAAAAACCATTTACCATTATCCGGAAAATTTCCAAATAAACTAGGTACACCCTAGACTCCACCCAATATTTTTCCCCACTCATTTCCATCACCCTATTTTCCAAAAATAATCCCAAAGTATATTCCAAATTCCCTTTCCATAATTAAACTTTGAAAAATTCATATCTCCTCCATCCCAACTTTGATTCTAGAAATTCTTCCACCAAAATTCTTATAAAATCATGCCCTATTTATCCATGTCATTGTTTCTATTTTTGGTGCCCATTTAAATTCTAGTGATAATTATTTGCTTCCTTTCTCTTTCTGTTATAATTAGTGCTAACCCTCTTTAATTAATATAAATGCTAACCGTAATAATAATTATCTGTAGCGCTAGCTAACCACATACCCATAAGGGTGAGTAGGTTTTGGTGGCATGTCATATGCTCCGACATGTCCGTACCCAATCACCGAAAATAGGTACACCTATATGTATAAACACACGCACGGACATGTCCGATAACCGGACACGCCCCGTGTGGCTAACTCCGCACCACCGTAGTTAACTCTAGTAATAACCCTCGCCGTAGTAGTAGCTAACCCCGTATATATGTACACACATAGGGTAAGTCCTATATATACAATTATATATATACCAGGGCATATACCTATACCCATATGGCTAACCTTACCCTTCACCCCTTCATCTTGACCTAACCCTCGGCGTATATGCGTACGCATACATGCCATTAACCTCAGCCACCACCTATATATAGCTAGCCTAAACCCTACGTATGAGTATATAAGTATGTATGCCCGTACCTAACCACCTAGACCCTATCTCCATGTAAACCCAACTAGCTAACCCCGCCAAACCCTAGTGGACCTATAAAAGTAGGCCAAGCTGTCTATGATGACTTGGTCAAGCTTTCTCTTTTCAGGTTCACATAATAGTGAAAGATAATAATATGGCCTGGTTTTCCATAGATAACCACATCACACTAACCTAGTCAGTAGGAGCCATCCTGTTGGATAGATAATCTTTGTCTACCTCTTATTTCAAGTTCACATAGTAATGATAGGATTAGGATAAACCCTTCCATCACCTACAACCGACCCCGTTAGGATCCCCCTCCTTGTTTTGGTTGATCGTGCTTGCTTAGTTATGCTTGTTGTGTATGCATTGTTTGGTCTTGCTCTCTTGTTTGTCAAGCAATAGATCACGTAGACTAGAAGACGTACAAGGACCCGATGGATCCCTGAAGCATGGTGATGTCAAGACTCTGAAGGATTACTACTACACCAAGACGAAGTACCGCTACACCAAGACACTGGAGACAGAAGCGAAGGAATCAAGACCCTTGGATATACTCGTTAGCGGGCGGAGGCAAGTCCTAATTTCCACCCTTCTACCACCCTTCTATCTTACTCATATAATAATTATTTTGCAGAGGATCATATGAGATAATGTGATAACGTGATAATAAAATAATAAGATAAAGTGACTATATAAGCCATGACTTGAAACGGGTAGGGGTAATCTAGGTGTAGATTACTTGGCGGATATGTCTGCGAAGAATATCCTGTCGGAGATACCTGTTTTAGTCACCCCTAAGGACCGGTTCATAGTCTCTTATTCATCCCTGTGTGATATTCCGTACAGCCACACGTCTATATGGGTAGGCTTGATCCCACACCCCGTTAGGTCAAAGTGCATTTCCACTTAGGAGGCCGGTGTAGGCAAACGGTAGAGCAGGAGACGGCGTAGGATGCTAAGTGATCTTCCATGGTCTGGTTGGGCGTGGATGCTAAGTGACCTTCCACGTAAAACTCTTGGGTGCACTATCGCAAGCTATATATATATATTCTTTTTCTAAAAAGTGTGGATGCTGAGTGATCTTCCACAATGTGTGTGAGGGCATGGATGGCAAAGTGGGCTTCCATGTCCGGGTTGGGCGTAGGATGCTGAGTGATCTCCCTCGTCCAACTCTTTCCCAACCCCTGAGCGCCGTAGTGGAAGTGTGTGGAAACCTAAGTTAGCGCCCTCTCGGGTACGGGATCTCGGTAGTTCTTTTCTAACCATTGGCCATGGGCGGAATCGTAATTACCGTGTGGGGAAAAGTGTACAACCTCTGCAGAGTTTACTTGAATCTATTCGAATAGCCACGTCCTTGGAATGGACAGATGCTGGGATGAGATGCTATGATTAGACTACAACAACAATGGATAATATGGTAAGATGTATTAATAATTTGGTAACCATAACTTAATTCGAAAACTGGTGAGGATGGTGAATACCCTACCAGGGCCCAACCTATAATTATACCTACTACACATTTAACCTCCATCCACCCAAAGTTAGGGCTTGCTGAGTACGTATGTACTCAACCCCCTTCTCCCTATGTTTTTAGGCAGGACGCTGCAGGAGTATATCGAGGATGAAGCCGATCGAGAGCCTACACCAGGATGGACTACTGGAGCTATGCGAGGATAGGACACCGAAGGATACATGAAGACGAAGCCGCATGGCTACATGAAGAAGCTACGCTAGGACTACGCTTAGGACTACGATGTTTGTGATATAGGAATAGCTAGGGTTTTGTCCGCACTCCGAGTTGCCTGAAGGAATGGAGCCACGATGATATAGAACCGCTGTCTTAGAACTCTGATATATTGTCGGTGTTTGACCACCGATAGCCTGCCACGGGGTTCCCGCAGCAGTTGATTCGGACCTCGGCGAACGACTAGAACTCGGCGGTTTCACGCAAGAGACGCACGGTTTATCTGGTTCGAGCCCCTCGTCGTCGAGTAAAAGCTCTACTCCAGTCGGCCTTGGCCTTCAAGTTGGATTGATGTCCGATTGTGTATTGTTGTTAGTGTTACGAAAGAAGAGGGTGCTCTGGCTCCTTTTTATAGGAGGAAAAGAGCCGTAGCTATGGTTTCTAGTCCTAGTTGGATCCATAGGTAAGCTCCACCATGACATCCTCTCTTTCACACGACCCGAGATAAGCCATCATCCATCCATCGGTGAGCTCACATTGCTGCTTTCAGCCGCCGTCGCCATAAAAGCGGGCGCCCGGCGAGCCGAGCTACCAGCCGGCGATACTCCGCCTCTCGCTCGCTTCGTGTCTGTCTTAGGAGTCTCATGGTCGTGGTTGGCGTAGCTCTAATTTGGTTAGGCCACTTAGAGGTTCGACTAGCTTGAGCGAACCTGCCGCCAACTGGCATTTCTCGCCCATAGCCATTTACTCGCAGCGGCCGAGCTGCTTGGAGCTCAACGCCCCGGGCCCAAATCCGAAACCCTAGCTTCGCATAGGACCCCCCTGAACCCTATTCCGCCAAGGTGGCACGACATTGCGGAACGGCAATGGCAATGGCGCCCGACGTTTCCGCGCCGCCGACCATGCTCGGTCTTCCTCGGTCCCACCACTACCTCGGTCGACCTGCGTTATATCACGGGGAGCACGTCACATTGGTGTTGGTTCGCCCGGAGAGCGTCGCCGCCCGACGAGCTTTCCGGTCAAAATCCGCCCGCCGCCCGCTGCTGTCTGGTCTCGCGGGCGTGTGGGTCCGTTGACCCCTGGGCCCGCTGTCGGCGATAAAGTTAGGGTTTAGTTTTTTCTTTTTTTTCTAAATCATGCTGAGTTTCATAAATTCATAAGTGAAGCTAGGAATGTCCAAATTGAGTGATTCAATTTTGTTGGTTTCTGGAGATGTCTAGTTTTTATTAAAAATATGAAACATGGCATGTTATGCAGTAGTTTTTGTTTGATCTATTTATTTTGTTCTAGGCCTTGGAAAATAGTTTAATGCATAACTAATTATTAATTGGTGCTAAAAATATGAAACCAGTGAGGGTTAGTTTTGTTTTGACCTGCTCTGTATAGGAAAAATGTTGGTTTGGCATGTACCCCTGTTTTGCAGAGCAGTTTGCTAAATAAGTTGATTTTAGGCATTGTTTGATGATATATTTACCATGTTTCCTATACACATTCTTTTGAGGTGAAATTTGGAACATTGTATCTTGGTGCTATGATGATGCTAAGAAAATTTGTAAATCTGTTGTTTAATACTTTTCAAATGGATTTGTGAATTATCCATCTTTAAGCTTGTGTGACTTGTTCTTTTGGTACAGGCCGTTATACTTAAATTTTAAAGGTGAATTTTGAACTGGGATCCATGTGAGCTATAAGTAGTCTACTGTAATTTTTATGGATTTTTCTGGGTGGTTTTACTATGTGCTCACTTGTGCCCCTAAATGATGGGATTAAATGAAAAAAGGTGTTTTAATTAATGTTTTAGAATGGCTTGTTAGGTTTTCTGTTGATCATTAGTCATGTTTTAACTGTTGGTCAGGTTGGGTAAGCTTGAATTGCAAGTTTGAACATGAGTAAATAATTAATTCTTCAATTTGAGCTGTTCTGGACAGGCTGGTGGTACTTTTACTTTTGCATAGCTTAGATTTGATTTTCTGGACTTTATGGTCAATAGAAAAGTGGTAGATAAATTCATTATCTAGTTGCTGTTAAAATTTGAGAGCATTTGGTATAGTAGTTTAAGAGTTATGGTATTATCTTGTGAGGTTCAGAAAAGGGGTCTTCTCTGGAATTTCTGGACAGATCTGGGAAATTTGTTTGTTTGACCTTTTTTGATTTGTGAATCTGTCTATAATGTCTAAATAAGAGTTGTGAGACAATTTCTTGAGCTTTCCAGAATGTCCTCATACATGTCAATTGGATTTTAGAACTCCAGTTTGAGTTGTTTCTTTCAGCTGCTTTGTGTAGGACAGAAATCCTGAAATGTGTTTTGCTTTGAATACTTGCCCTTAAGTGTGTGACTTATATCTTGTAGATGCTTTGCTAATTTATACGTGATTAGGTGCAGGTTGTATGTCCTTAACTTTGATGATGAAAAGTTATACCTTGACTTGCTTGGTGAGTGTTCAATCTTGTTTAGAGAGGAGATATGCACCTACTCTGTAACTTAAAAGTGATTTGAATAGAGTCATCACCTCAGCTGGAGGTTTAGTGTTGTTGCTGTTATTCACTCTCTTACTTGGTCATCTTTTGCATCCTTTGTGCTCATTTATGCATTGCATTCAATAGGTTCAGCGAAGGGGGTACGGTCTTGGAGTTCGGGGACCTGCGGCGGAGCACGGGGAGGAGGAAGAGGAAGTGGCCGGCAAAGCAACTCCGTCGGAGAAGAAGAACTAGCGAGTGCCGAATCACGAGCACCTACTTTTAATGAAGGCAAGCCCGGAGCATATTAAGTTCCCAAGTTTTATAAAATGCACTTGAGTACTTTATGTTGTTTATTGCATTAAGTTTAGGAGTTGGTTGAAGATGTTGTTGCATTTATCCTATCCTTGTCCATTATATATTTTATATCCACAATCCTATGTCTAGGTTAGGAGCGATGCAAATGTTAGCCTGCTTAGACCCCGGTAGAAGTCGGGTGATTTCCTGTCATCCATAAGTTATAGGAGTGGTTACTCTCTGGTCACGGTTGGCTATATGTGCTATGGGAACATGAACCATGTGTTAATTTTGAAAGGAAGGCCGAGGCGGGGCGGTGGACCTGCATGCGTGCGGTTAGAAAATTGAAGCGTCGTCGTTCTTGGTCATGTTGAGCATGGCCCCTCACATAGCTGGCAGACCGGCGTCGACCCCATGACTCGTTAGTTCAACTCAAGCCGGGAGCAGCGAGGCGGCGGTTGGGCAGTTCGCGGGATAGCGGCATACTAGACCAAGGGCAAGCATGTCTAAGCGTCCTGGCGTCGTCCTTGGGTTTGCATGACTTGAACATCCTGGCTATCCGACTTTCGGTCTTGCCCCAGCGTGATAACGGGCCCGTGCACGAGTTGTCTGAGAAAAGAGTAACCTAAGGCGACTACGATCCGTCTGCTGGGTGTGTGTTTAGGAATACCCCCTGAGCTCAGTTGGAATCGATTCGAATCGCCGTCTCTCCCGGATAGTGAGAACTTGACTATTGCCTCCGGCCGTAGATTTCACTAAATAATTATGGTTCAAAAGGTTGATATTGATATTCATGAAAAGCTTCACCAAAAATGGATATGTTTATTAATGTTTGTTATAATAAGTGTTTGTTTAGTACAGGACACACTTAGATGGGAGGTAAAATGAATTAAGGGAGGCTGCTGCTAGTATATTTAATTATTCATTAAATATTGCTTATGCTTTTATGCAAAATGTGTCAAGCTAGCTCCACTTATATTTCAGCCTTGCATAATCCTTGGTGTCATTTATTTCTGGTTTATGACGGTAAGTCTAGTGAGTACATCCTCGTACTCAGGGTTTATTCCCTCTTGTTGCAGATGATATCCTTTATACAGGCTACTGCTTGGTATGTCTTCACCCTGCTGGGGATGAGGACTAGATCTCGGGCAAAGATCATATCTTTTATCTTATCATGTGCTTTTGTGGGATGACTATGGATCTGGCATGTATCTGAACTAAGTGTGTGTTCTTGAATGGTTTTAAAACTATGTGGCTTTTATTACTGCAAACTGGTATTGTAATAACTAAGTACTTCTATGTTATGTAATTTGTGAACTATTTGTGAACTCTGATGTAACGGATGGTGAATTATGTTAAGTTGCGTTCGATCTTGGCTTGTATGTTTTGTTGGTTTGAAATCCTTGAGATTTCCGGACTACGGGATTATATGGGCTCAAGTGTGGAATTAGTCACTTCGGTGATTGATTTATACTTGTGCTCTTATAATTTGGTCGGTTCTCATACAGTGGCATCGAAAGCAAGATTTGACGTAATTCACCATTTGTCTATTTAAAAACAAAAAGAATTTGTTTGCAAAAGCGGAAATATTTTGGGTAAAACCCTTGGTTTCTACTTAGGGATTTAAATCTGAAATTAAAATTTTTATCATGCCGGTGGTCATCCCTTATGCCCTATTAAGGATTATTAGGTGGCTTATATAAGTACTAACTTGGGGGTTTTTATTCTTGCATCGACGACCATGCCAAGGTGAGAAGTGTGATGACCGCAATACGCTGCCCTGTGGTCTAATGGTGGAGGCAGCCTTCATATATGAAATAGCCATATATGTTGTAGATTAAATTTTTTGCAGCTACGCCCAAGGTAAGGGGAGTTGTGAGAGCATGACCGTCCCAACCGGCGTCTAGGGAAGTGCTAGATTGTCATATTGGATTAATTGTATGTCAAAACCATGCAATTATGAAGGTATTTAATTGTGGGTAAACTGTCGGGTAGTTGTGATACCGAAGCAAATGTGTTGGGGCGCATTTGTGGAAAGTATTTAGCTTTACTGCTTTCCAAGGATTTTGTTGTTTGTGAAATTTTATATTGGGAAGCTGTTGGGCTGCAATGAATTCTTACTCCTCGCAGGTACACTAACAGTATAAGCGATGTGAACCGGCTAGTTACGTATATTGAGAGAACGTATGTATGCCACCGTCTAGAGCGTTAGAAAAATAAATTTATTCTAGGTTGTGAGGGCGTTGGAACGTTTCATGCATCATGATTAAATACATTGCTCACTCACTAAATTTTTCCCTCCTTAAAATAATCGTTACGTTATATAAGGTTTCTTACCCTTGTAATTAAATATTGTTCCACGAGATGGCCTCCTCTTCGTCGAGATCCTCCCCAGGCGTGGCCACTTCCCTGAGTACTTTGGCACCCCACCCTCTTGTGGAGGGTGTTGAGATTAAGGAGGGCACACCAAGCCTCCTCGCTACTCACCCGGAGGAGGAAGGGCAAGGCTATGAAGTGACGTTGAGAGTCAAGGAAAGGCCAAGCACTCCTCGAGATCCGGCCGTCCACCATCACTAAGAGTGGTGTGGCTTCTGTGGGAGGCGGCCCAGGCTGCAACTTTTCACATGCTTAAGAAGATCGGTCGGACCATCGGCTGGGCTACGTGGGACCTATTGGGTTTTTCACGGCGGGAATGCCCAACTCATGGGGGAGAATGGGAGCAAATTCCCACCCAAGCTTTGGTTCGCAGCGAGAGAGATGAAAGCGTCACGACTAGCACTTGTGATGCGATGAGTGCAATGTTTGCCGTTATGAAGCTTTGAGCGGACCGGCGGCATGGCCTTCGGGAGCGGAGTGAATGCAGCTCATGAGGAGATCACCGAGGCTACGCAGTTAGTGAAAAAGGGAACACTTTCGGTGATCACTGCTTTCCGGTGCAAAGCGGGAGGCAACGGCCGGTATACGGCAGATTCATGCTCACGGCTGAGTGGTTACGGGAGAGGATCTTGCATTATCACGTGAGCGCGACAGGTCGGTCGAGAGCGAGATACGAGACTTGGAGGCGTATCATGAGGGAGCTGTCAACCGCCCGTGGCGTCGCTTTCGAATGAGATTAGAGACCTCCGTGTCGCGAGAATGATGCTTTGGAGGAATACAACAACGCTCTTCACGAGGGGAGATCCACATGAGGCAAAGGCCAGGGATGCATCCTCTTCTTCCTCTGAGCCTGGCCGGGATCCGGGGAGTTATAGCTGAGATGAGGATGTGGAGATGGCGGCCGATGATCACGAGGCTTGGGGTTCACCGGATCACGGCACCACGAGGCGGGATGATGACTCGGGTCTCGACTTCGAGGATGATGCTTAGACTAGCTCTAGTTCTAATTAGCCCCTTAGGGATGCTTTTGATGGATGAATGTAATTCACTTGTTATATCTTTTCTGAACATCCATGATGTAATAGTAATTAGGCGAGTGACTCTATTCGGACCTTGCTTTTGTTGACCTCGATGACTTGTTGGAACAAGTGTTTCGCTCCCCGGGTGTGAGCTAATTATGTCTATCGCACTTTGTGTTAAATTGATGCACGACTTCGCTATCATTGTGCTATTATGTTGTTGATGTTGTGGAATGGAAATGAGTTATTGTGCCTGTTTTTATTGTATGAATGTATTTCTCTCAATGAATACTGATTCGGCATAATTTGATCATTGTCTATGTTTTATCCAAACATCAACAACACGATGCTCAATTGGATGTGTGATGCGGATGCCGCGCCATAACACCCGTGCGGGTAGTCTTTGGGGAGATTTGGTGCTGATCCACCACCACGCCACCACCTCCTACTCGGTGAGCTAATGGCTATGTTGGTGAGGGACCCGCCGGGCCTTGGGCGATCTTTGTTCGAGAATTAGCGAAGTGATGGACATCGTGGGCGTCGGGACCACGATCGGGGCGGTGATCTGGTGATTTCAAGGGATTTCTTGGGCACTAATCCACATGTTTTCAAAAGAAGCTGAAGAGCCCTTTGGAAGGCGATGAGTGGCTAAATACTATAAGGCGAGGATTCCGTATCTTTGAATGTGTGCGACAATATGAAAACGAGTATGCTTCGCACATTCTGCGAAGTCTGGGGGATTTGGCGTGGGCTCATCATCGTACCACCTACCACGAAAATGTTCCTATTTCTTGGGAGCGTTTTTCGGTGACTTTAAGTGGGCGCTACATTCCGCCCGAGTCTTATGGCAATCAAGCATCTGCGAGTTCATGAAATTAACTCAAGGCAACAGGGGTGTGGCTGGGTATGCGCAAGATTTCAATAACTTATCCCGGTATGCACGAGAATTTGTTGATACTTGAAGCTAAGAAGATCGCTAGTTTTAAGCGGGGTCTTGGTCTAAGTTAATGAAGGCGATGAGTACCGACAAGTGCACCACTTTTAATGAATTCATCGGTGATACTCTTACTCAAGAGAATAGCAATCTTTGTGTATCTTTTGCTTCTAAGAGCCGTAAGAGGGGCTTTTGATCTTTGGGTCATCTCAATCCAAGGCTCAATGGTTTCTAGGGCTCCTTATCGCCCTCCCACTTTGCACCTTCTCGCTATCGACCACCACAGAAGAAGAATCAAAACAAGGCTGGTTATCGCAAGGGTTTCACGGTTGCTACTGCCTAAGGGCTCTTACGGTCCGTCCACTCTAATGTTCCACCAAGCCATATGCCATCTTTGGAACTTGTGGCAAATCAGGGCATTGGTCAAGAATTGTCCTTATCCCAAGAAGCCGGGGAATCGGAATGCACCTCGCTCGGGGTCATGTGCACTATCTTCTTTGTTGAGGAGATCCCAATGGTGAGGCAGTCCACGGTGGTAAGTTCTTAGTCAATCATCATCACGCTATTATTGCTATTTGATTACGGTGCTTCTCATTCATTCATGAGTCCCTATATTTGCATCTGAGCACAACATGGAGATAATTAACCTTGAAGAGGTAAGTTCAATATAAGTGCGTGGGCAATCCCGATGGCGACTAACCCGGATAGTAAGAGGTGTGCGTCTTGATATTGGTGGGGCGAGTATATAGTGAAACATTCATCATTCTACCTAACCTAAAGATAGGCGTGATCCTAGGGATGAAGTGGATGAGCAGCAACGGTGTTCTTATTGATACATCCACTAGAGTGGTTATGTTACGAATCCGGGCACAAATGAAGCTTTTCTAGTGCCTCTTAGGAGTTTGTGGATTCAAATCCGGCGGCAAATTCTGTTTTGAGTGGCCGATATTGACCATACCAGTGGTATGTGAGTTTCGGATGTCTTCCCGGAAGAGTTGCCCGGCTTACCACATGCGTGATGTCGAGTTTAAGATAGATTTAATCCCGTGCCGCACCCATCTCTAGAAGGCCTTCTGGTATGCCCCCAAATGAGTTGGCTATAATGAAGGAAGAACTTAAGAAGTTGATGACACAAAGGCTTGATCCGTCTAGTTCTTCTCCATGGGGCTGTCAGGCTATCTTTGTTAAGAAGAAATATCAATCCTTTGCGTATGTGTGTGTAGATTATCGGCCTCTAAATGAAGTTACTATCAAAAATAAATATCCTTTGCCCCGGATCGATATCTTATTTGATCAACTCTCTCGAGCCAAAGTGTTTTCCAAGATTGATTTACGTTCGGGGTATCATCAAATTCGAATCCGTCCACGAAGATATTGAAAAAGCGGCTTTATAACCGGGTATGGGTTATATGAGTATCTTGTCATGTCTTTTTGGTCGACGAATGCTCTGCCCATTTCATGTACTGATGAATTCGGTATTCATGCGGTTGGATAAGTTCGTTGTGGTATTCATTGATGATATCTTGGTTTATTCTAAGAATAAGGAAGACCATGCTAAGCATTTAAGGGTGGTGTTGTCAGTTTCCTTTCCAGAGAACATCAACTTTATGCTAAATTTAGCAAATTAATGCGTTTACGGTTGAAGGAAGTCTCTTTCCTTGGTCATATTCTCTCTCGAGAAAATGGGGTTTACGTAGATCCTTCAAAAGTACAACAAGTCTTAGATTGGGAGCCTCCAACCCACGTCTCTAAAGTTAAACAGTTTCCTTGGTCTTCTTGGGTATTATCCTTGGGTTTATTCACGACTTCTCTAAAATATAGCAAAGCCTATGACCAAACTACTTCAAAAGGTGAAAGTTTGTTTGGACAGCCTCGGAATGTGAGTCAGCGTTTTAGCACTTGCGAAACTTTGTTGACTTACGCTCTGTCTTAGCTCAACGGGATATTGAGAAGCCCTTTTGATGTTTATTGCGATGCCTCGGGCCTTGGTCTTGGTTGTGTGCTTATGCGGGGAGGGCGAGTTATTGCTTATGCTTCTCGTCGATTCTTGGCTCTGAAGTTAACTATCCCACACATGATCTAGAGTTGGCGGCGGTGGTTCATGCTTTGAAGATATGGAGACATTACTTGTTGGGTAATGTGTGCCACATTTACAACGATCATAAAAGCTTTGAAGTATATCTTTACTCAACTTTGAGTTGAATATCGTCAAGGGAGGTGGCTTGAGTTGATCAAGGACTATAACTTGCAAGTACATTACCATCACGGAAGGCAAATGTAGTTCTTTGATGCGCGTGAGTAGAAAGTCTCATTCTAGTTACGCTATCAAGGGACTATCACTTAGCACATCTTATGCATCGGTGGTACTCCACAACATCACTGCGAGCTCTACTCTTCGAGATAAGATTGGCCGGCTCAAAAGGCGATGTGGGCATCTTTCATATCAAGAAGAAAATGAAGTTGAAACCAGCCACGGCGCTTTGGCGTGGATGAAAGGGAATATCTTATGGTTTGATGATCGTCTAGTGGTACCCAAAGATAAAGACCTTAGGCAACAAATCTTAGGCGAAGCTCATTCTTCTAACTATTCCATCCATCCGGTAGTAGCAAGATGTATGAAGACTTGAGACATAGATTTTGGTGGACCAAAATGAAGCTAGAAATTCTAACTTTTGTTGCTCGTTGTGATACTTGTTGTCGGGTTAAAAGCGGTCCATCTTAAACTTCTTTGGTCCACTCCGGCTCTCTGTTCCCTAATTTGGAAGTGGGAAGAAATCAGCATGGACTTTATCACTGGGTTTGCCAACAACTCAAAAGGGGCATGACTCAATTTGGGTGATTGTGGATCGCGACTAAATCCGCACATTTCATTCGGTCGGTGCCATCCAAGCCCTATCGGTGTCTTTGATTTATACATGGCTCAAATTTATATCGGCTCCATGGTGTTCTAAAACCATCATATCTGATCGAGGGCCACAATTTGTTGCACGTTTACGGGAGCATATGCACAAAGCATTGAGCACCAACTTGCCGTAGTTCGACTTATCACCCTCAAACCTGCGAGGTCGGGCCCAAAAGATTCGATCAAATTCTAGAGACTTTGCTACTTGTGTTACGTGCTGCCGGGGAGGATCTTGGGAGGCTTCATTTGGCCGAGTTCTCATATAACAATAGTTATCAAGAAAGTATTAAGATGGCTCCTTTTTAGGCGTTGTATGGAAGATGTCGAACACCTTCTCATTGGGTTGAGCACAGTGAGCGTTGGTATTATGGGTGGAGTTAATCCGAGGCCAGGAAAAGTGAAGGTGATCAACAACACATTAAGGCTGCCCGGTCTCGACAAAGGAATTACGCGAGATAAGCGGCGCCCTATCGAGTTCGAAGTTGGTGACTATCATATATCTCTCAAGGTGTCTCCCATGAAAGGTGTGCAACGTTTTGTGTTAAAGAAAAGTTGGCCCCCAAGGTATGTGGTCCCTACCAAATCCTAGAGAAAAGGGAAAAGTAGCTTACAAGATCCAAGCGCAGAGATGAGTGCTATCTTTAATGTTTTCCATGTCTCTCAACTCAAGAAATGCCTTCGGTGCTGAAGAAAAAGAATGGAAGCTCAAGATGTAGAGTTAAAATCAGATTTGACATATGAAGCCTTTTGACGGTGAAGGTTCTTGATACTAAAGAGAGAATTACACGAAACAAAATAATCCGGTTCTATAAGGTCACTTGGAACAATGAGAGTGATTGGGATGCTACTTGGGAAAGAAGATTACCTAAGAGGTGTATCCTGCATTTGCGGCGCAATGGTACGTTTACCTAATCTCGGGACGAGATTCCTTTAAGGGGAGGGCTGTAACACCTCACGGTGTTTGGTCTACTAAATCACCTGCATAAACTGATCATGAGCATCAT